>APFE031114815.1:0-39563 GCA_000404065.3 Pinus taeda | reverse complement strand
AAGTTATAATAATAATATTTATGGTTGTTTGGACAATTCGTATTAGTAAGTTATAATATTGCAACAAAATTTACATATAGTTTAAGAATCTCCATAGTTAAGAATCTTGTTATATGCATTTTTAAATTTATACATGTTTAACTCATATGTTAATTCTTTAATAATAATTGTAATGATGATGTTAAAAGTTACTTTGCTTTAACTTATATATTAATTCTTTTAATAATGATTATAATGATGACGATGATGATGTTAAAAGTTATTTAATATATATATTACTAGAGAGAGGAAGAGGGGATGTATATAAGCATCTACCAACCATTTAATTTATATGGTTGCATTAGTTAATTAGTTTAAACAACTTTAATGAATTTGTAAATGATAATGTCATTAGGCTAAACCTTATAATTACCCATGAGGTTTAAACCAATCGGTTTGTGTGGCGTTTAGTCTGCACAAGGTGACAAGGGTCAAATTTCGCGGGGAAGGGTAGAAATTGAATATTCCTAAACTTGTTACTTAATTTTCTTTTTATTGTTGATTTTGTATTACTTTTGCTTTGATTATATATATTTATCTAAAATATTAATTATTTAGTTAGTTAAAAAAATGAAATTAAAAAAATAATAATAATGATAATTATTATTAATCATTAAACCATTTAGGGTTGGTAGGAGCCACAGGGGTTATTTTTTGACTCGACGATAAAATAGAGTATCAATATACATGGGTTCTCAGAGTAGCAACCAATGATCATGTAGAATATATGGCTGAATGGAAGGGTTTGGAAATAGCACATTTTTCATCCATCTTGACTAATTATGATTACAACCACTTGTTGGCATGTTTCATTAGCACGCTTTTCCTTGTTAAAATTGAGTTATTCTACTTTATTATTTGCGGATGGATAATACCTGGATAGATAGTTAGCCTCATCTAGATCAAGGCCTTGTCTAATGATCTATATAGATGTATGAACAGTTTGAACCAGTTCATCAATCATATCTCCATGAATCTGGAAATTGTGCTCTCTTAATAATTCCCACAACCATGTCTCACATGTTCCACTCATCTGTAAATTGTAATTACAAACAAGAAACTTTTTTTTTATTACATTGGTTGGCTAGGATCTATAGGGGTGAAAAAGAGGGAATCGTTCGTTTCCAGGTGACTTGAATGGTCACTTCCTTCTTATCACAGTGACTCAATTTCAGAGAATTGTTTTTTGAATTTCAGGGGACAGCTCATCACGATATATTTTAGTCAATTAATGTATTATGTTATAGTATTTTAAAGCTCTAGAGTTAGAATTTTGAGTGACTGAACACTTACTTTTGAGTCTATGAATATGCCAATTATTATTCTCTTCTATAGAATGATGGGGTAGGGAAGGTTAGGTGTTTCTCTTGTTTTGAGATGTGGAAGGCATGTTTCAAGCATTGAGATGATAATTATCATGATCACTAGAGTTATATGATTCTACAGATAACACCGTTTTTTTTAAGGTTGACGACATCATGAATGAACACTGAATAAGAAATGAGAGGAGGGCCAATTATGTCCAAATCTTAGTAGCCTGTGAACCTCTCTTCCTAAAAATGAACCTAGGCTAGAAGAGAAAAAAACTACTATGCTAGAACCCCTAATGTGAATTCTCAAGAAAAGTTCACAACTCAGTGATGGGCTAATATTTTTAGTTAAATAGGGAAGGATTAACAAAAACGCAGTTGTATTAGGGAAAGTGATTTTATGTATGGTTAAGAATCGATGGTATAATCCCCCATCCAAAACTAAACAAAGCAGTGGGTGGAGAAGAAACAAAGTCCTTGAGACCAATTCCCAATGTGAAGACACTTCATGTGCTTTAAATCAATAGTTGAAGTAAAATTTTGAAAGAAGCAAAGGGAACTCACCAAAAACCTAATTTTTGCAGAGTAGAAGTACTTGGAGACTCAGTGGGAAGTAAATTCTAATGAAGATATTTTTGATGACATATAATTTCTTATTTGTATTAAATGTAATGTATATAATCTAGAGCGTTATAAGTATAGTGGAAAAAAGCTCATTTTGTATGTGATGCTTGCGAATCAAGTTTGCTAATATTAATGAGGACTATATTCTTGGTTCTATTTCCAAATCCATGAATGACATTTTGAAAATTGTCTCTTTTGTTTGGAAGTTCACATACATTTGTTTGTATAAAAAAAAATGTTTCCTAGCCATAAAATATATAGGTTGTTCTAAAAAATTTCCATATCTTTACTAGATATCATACTTGTATGCATACATGTATCTGTATACTTGAAACTTAGCAGTTTTCTTATGGTTTCCTACCACTTATGAATTTGTACGTGAGATGTTTCTCACAGCCTTTGTGGGGCATCTTTTGAATCATTACATTGTTGTATGTAGTATAGATTTCTTTAACCCAAAAGTTGTTTGAGAGTTGTCTGGGATAACAATGCTATTGGCCATCTCCATGATGGTCCTCGTTTCCTCTCTACACTATAGCTCCATTGTGAAAATACCTTGAGTATTGTAATAACAATAGAAGTAACTAGAATTTATTTTCTCAAACTCTATTTTCTGAGAAACTTAATCTCCTTTTCAATTTCCATTTCAAGTTTCATCAATTGCTCTGATTTTCTTCAGGGTTGTGAAAGCTAATAACTTGTACTTGAGGAAGCACAACAAAATTTTTCTTGGAATGGAATTGATGGATGGCATAGAATACTTTTCACTTACCAATGACTCAGATCTCATGGGATCATGAAGGTCACTATCCACAATGTCCAAGTGCAAGATTTTTTGTCAATTTTTCGCTATGTTGCTTGTCTAAAATGTAAGATTCACAATAACTCATGTTGAATTGGAGGAAAACCGTCAACCCTATTAAATTTCATTAAAAGGTTCAAATTTTGGGACTTAAGATATCCATACCTTTTATCCCATAGGTGATTTTTTTTTTTGCCACCAATGCTTTTTTCCCTATTGTTGTATATGTATACCCGTGAAGATCAATTTCAACAAACTTTTCAACCACTTTCTATATGTCCCTCTTGTCGTTTATGGAATCATTTCGACTTTAGATTCAATCTTGGAGCGATGCTTTAGTATTTGATTTATTGTCTACAGTTTCTTCTTTAGGCCCATTACATATAATATATCTTGCACATGTTTAGTTTCTATTAGGCATGTTCATTGGGTTTGTTCCATGGGATTTCAATATGTATACTTTCTCATCTCTTAAAGAATTTGTCCCTTGGTGACATTCATTACCATTCAATTAAGAAAACCACTCATTTTTGTGTGTCATGTAGTCTATATAATATCTCCTTAAGCTAACATGGCAACTTTTATGAAAAATGGCCATTAAGGAGAGGGGTTAGAAATTAACTCATATTTAATATTATAGTTTGCATGAAAGTAGTGCCTTAGCAACATCATCTCAAACATTATTTATGCTCAGGATAAAATTGAGGAAACTAGTTGGAGTATATATAGTGCATGCAACCTTGATAACATAAGTATGCATAGAGTTAATGAAAATCAAGTAGAAGCATTGGTTGGGTGGATTATAATAGACTTTTAATTCCAAATATCCCCTTTTGATGATGGTTCCTTTAGGTCAATTTGGTTTTTGCTAGTGCTTTTATTTCAATATTATTTTCCAAGTTCCTTGTATCATCCTGCTTTTCATGGTTATTCAAAATTATGTGTTCAATCTATTATATGTATCTAGTGTGATTTCTCTTAAAACTGTTTAATGTGTCCTCTAAGTTGTATGTGCATTACATATTACAGGTTCTATTATTGGTCCCAACAACGAATGTGTCTGTTGAAGTTATTACATAAACAAATGCTAAAAAAACTCTTGAGGTAAGCTTTAAATGCCAAGAATGAGTTTGAAACATTAGCTATGTTTATTTTTTATTTTATGGATTTAGGGACTTTTCTGTCTCCTGATAATTGTTCTATTTTAATCCTAAATGGGAAAAAAACATGAGGTATGAAGAAAATCAATCAAGAATGTTTACAAAGAATGCAAGCCAAAAAATATTGAAAGAGAGAGTTATATGTTTCATTCATATCCAATTCATGTTGATGTCAATGCATATATAAGAAGACAATGTCCTATATCAAAATCATGTACAATTACTTTATTAGCTAAGCACCAATATAATCGAAAAAAACTCTATTTATGACATGCAAATTAAGTCACTTAATTACCAACTTAGAATATATTATAACTTTAATATATGACATAATCAAAATATAACTATAACATCCTCCCTTAATGGTGATCTGGAGAATGTCATTTGTCGTAGAATAAAGACTCGTCTTGACCAAACATGTCAAAGATGTTTGTAGCATGACTATGAAATTCACTCTAAAACATAGCTTCTAAGGGTTTTACCAAATCAAAAAAAATGTCAACTGAATATAACCGACATGGTCAGTGCAACACAATATACCTCAACAACCATTTGAATAATCACAAACTATTGAGACGTATGAGAATCAATGATGGCTAAAGATTAAGCCCATTTACCACTAATGTAAAATTTGATTTAAATCTATGTATACTAAGAGGAAGGCAAACATCAACTCCATACCAGCTTCTAGATTTGTGAAATGGTGGAGAAATTCATCATTTCTACATTTTTGAGGTTTTTTTTAGTTAGCAACTTTCAGATTTGGGTGAAATTTGAGGAAGCATGAAAAATTCGAGGAATTACAGTTCTGAAAAAGCAAGGATATTATTTTTTAGGGAAGTTTGGGTAGGGATCCCATAGTGCATGGTTTCAGATTTTGAACCTGGGGGGATCAGTTCCTGCAACAATGATTGAGATATCATGTGAAGATTTTATTGATTGTAAACAATATCCATTGAATTTGTTGATGAAAGTTTGTTTCTCTTCATTGAATGGATGAACCCACAAGTTCTCCAAGGTATTTTTGCTACCAAGAAGATGGTAACTTGCGAAAAGGCATCATATGAAAGTGTCTGCAATTCATAGTTTCAAAACTAGAATATGATAAGTTTGTAATAAGTTTCATAGTACTCATATCGATGAGTAAATTTTCAGGAATCACATCCCACAACTTCGAAGCCCTACCACTATATTGAGATATCAAGTGAAGATTTGATTGATTGTAAAAAATATCCACTGCCTTAGTTGATGTAATTTTGTTTCTCTTCACTAAATGGATGAACCCATAAGTGCTCCATAGTCATTTTTCTAATAGGAAGTTGGGAACTTGTGAAAAATCTTGAGGTGCAAGCATCTACAATTTCAAAGTTTCAGAACCAGAATATGATCAACATGCAATAAGATTCATAGTAATCATATCAATGAGTACATTTGCACTTTCAAATTCATTACTCCTTGTGATAATTGTAGTAAATTAGTTCTTCAGAGATCCCTTGGTTAAAGATAAATGATATAAATTGTTTCTTTGAATCCATTGACAACTTCATTGTTTGGAGCTTTCCTTTCATTCCCAAATTTATCCAATTAAGCCTTGTTGTATACTTTGGTTTTAATGAATAGGCTAATTATGCAAAGGGATATTTTATATGTCATATCTATTGATAATTATCCCCTTAATGAGTGCCATACAAAAAAGGGTCCCACTATTAAAGAATCTGGTGAATTATTTCCAATATGCTCATAAATGTCTCCCAAAGTAGGAATATCCATATCAAAAAGTTTGTAATAGATCAACTATGGATTCAATATGGAAATAAAAAACTCAATTTAATCCCAACAAACCTTATCAAGAATGATAGTTCCAATGTGCATTTCTTTCTGAGTGTTGGGTGATCTCCATGTTTGCCACTTGGGACAAACTACCATAAAGGACAAAGAAACCCTGTTGTCACATAAGAAAATCAAGAGATGGTGTGATGCAAATATATTTTCTCCAATATTATGAAGTTGGCACTTGGGAAATTGTGTACACAGTGTTTATGCATGTTGGTCCTTTGTAATGAAAAAATTATATTTCTTTTGCTTTATTGCAATGTTTTTTCATTTCTGCAAATTTAACAATAATATCTTTGAAAGCAAGATTCAAACTATGAGTTGCACATGGTGCCCCAAACATATGGTAATAACTACTCAATGATTGTATAAATTTCTTTACATGAACTTGCAGTGTATGTGATAACTTTCATGACGTTTGAAGCAAAGTCACCATACAAACTTGTTGGGCTTGGGGTATATAATTTTTCGCACATATTTTGTATTGTACACATGAAATATGATTGAAATATGATTGTATTGTATTGTATTTGTATTTGCATTGTAAGGTACAATTAAAAATATGCCCTACACAAATTCAAGGAAAATCTCCCCCAAAGTAATTGTTAATTTTTTTCAAAAGGCCTCAAAAATCTTGATTTAATAGGTCTTTATGGCATAAGCTTTGTACAAGTTTGTCACACATAATTATCTTTGTCTAGTTACTTTTAAATTTTTTATCATTTTGGAAAAATCACATGTTTTTCATTTTGTGAGATGTAGACACTTACATCTGGTTGTATGGGATTTGTTTGGGTACACATTTTTGTTGTATAGCATCAATATCCATATTCAAATATTGTAGCCATGATTTGAAATATCAAACACTTTTTTAAATCTTAGCCATGCATTCAATGCATTTCTCCCCATTTGAAGAATTTATTTCTCTAAAGAAGTATGGATCTAAAGGAGACATACTATTGAATTTATTGATGGTTGGTTTGTTGTATTAGTCCAGAACAACTTCTCCTTCTACAGAATGGTGTTGCATACTTTTTCAATTTTTTTTTTGTAACCGATGGGTGCTTCATTCGCCACTCTAAACATGAATTTCCAATACAGAGACAAAATAATCTATAAATGGAATACCACATGCATGTACGGCAAGGGCAACTCGACTATATGTTTCTTCCATCCTACCACAATCAAACATTATTTCCAAGAGTTTGGTGTCTAATCTCTTCTAGGCTTCCTCAACAGTTGAGGGAATGTGCTTCCCCTTTATTTAAAATACAATAACATGCATATTTCTCCTCCTTTCTTCCCTAGCTATCTGTGCTTCATCATGCTTCTTTTGAAATTGTGGCTCAATCTTTGGGGTGATAGATTACAAAACCACATTGTTAGGAATCCAAAGCATAAGGGATATAACCCTTGAATATGAATCCAAACTTTTTCTTGCACTTATGCAATTCCATAAGTAATTTCCACCTTATTTCTCTTTTTTTCTCTATCTTTCTGTGACACACTTCCATAGAGGGAAATCAATGGGAAATTTTTGTTTCTTTCCTCACCATCTCCTCTCACTTCACCAATTCTTCCACCATGATTTCTATGATCATAGCCTCCCCAAGATGATGAATGAGATTCCATCGAATGAGTATAGGAGATTAAGAAATAGAAGAACAAATAAGAGTTTTGGGTGTTGTTATTATGGAAAAAACTTTGTTCTGAGTTCATCCCTTGAAATCTACTTGCCAAAGTTGTTTCTCAGTGTTGTTCTACCAAACTTGTCCACCTTGAGTTCTTCTCATTTTTTATGTCCAAATCTACTCTCCAAAATATGAAACTGAAAAATGAGATGAAATGGGGTTTCAAGTACTTTTGTAGAGATATGGGTGGAAAATAATTGATAAATAGGGGCCCCAACCCTCCTCAAATGCCCGTTTGTGTGGGGAGGCCATGTGGACCCTCTCTACCTATTCAACTAGGTATTTTACAACTTTATTTTTTATTTATGTAGGAAATGTTTCTCATGTTGATTAGTGCTCTATCCTATAGATTGTGATGTGAAACAATAAATCTACATTTCTAATACAAACTGGAAACTTGTTTGCCAGCTTAGGCTGGTGATTCTAAGGGTGGCAAACTGTCTAGGATTCATTTTGTATTCTTAATAGATTCATTCTCATTAAAATAAATATTATATTTATGCTTAATATGCATTGAAATTCTATCTTCTATTATCTATTCTATGATAATATAATTCACAGATGGAGGTTGGAGCCTTGAAATCAATCTAATATTCTCTATGAAATATTTCCAACAAGGTAATGAGGTTATAAAAATTTCATTTTGAAAGTATCTCAAGTGGTTGACTATCTCCAAACTAGGTGACATATTTATCTTAAGTTATATGCTCTTTTCTTGAAGTCATAATTTATAGGACTTGATTTTCTCTTGTATTTACATGTTTTGCTTATGGGTACAAGTTGTGATCAGTTGAACAAAGTTAAACATGTTCAATATGCAGTGTTTGTAGCTTACCATTTATCCTTTTTTACCTGTTACCTTGTAGATGAAGGGGCCACCTTGGTTGAATTTCCCTTGAAATAACAAGTAATTGTTGCAAGTCCAGAAAAACATTTAAGTTTAGATATATATATTTCTATGATATTTAATTTTGTTGTTCCTATTCTGAAACAAAACGAGTTGGAGAAAATGTACAAGGCAATGCCAACTATCTTTACCTTAGAACATGAACCTATGATTGTTAAAAATAAGGGAGAATCCAAACCACCTCTTATTAGTGAAGGGATGGGGCCACCTATATCACATGTTACTAGTAAATATAGTCCTAATGGAACCAGTGTTATTCAAACATAAATTGTTTTAAGGAAATCCTCCATAGGAGATACATGTGCTCAAGTTACAGGGGTACAGTGGGATACATATCCATCTTGACAAAGAAATTCCCTACCGACTACTCCTTCAGATGATTTATCTGTATTTTCAACTTTAATATAGGCATATCCAAATGAAATTATATCTCTTGTGTGTCTAGGTTCATATGGGTTACTCATGTCATATTTGGACCTTCAAGATAAGGAATCAAAAGATTCAGATAGGGAAAATGGTTTTGATGATTTTGTTTCATCCAAGTTTAATCTTAATGATAAAATAACAATAGGGGATCTAGACATTAGAGATTCATCCAATATAACTAATGGTGCCATGTTTCATACTTTTGACATGGAGAATGGTTAATGTGATACCATCATCAATGTTTCTGAGACAATTCCCTTTGAAACAATTGATAGTAGGGAAAATTCAAATGGTTTGGATGAAGATCTGAGAACATGTCAGAAGCTCTTAGAAATTGCCAGAGCAAGATTCTCCTATCCTAATGTTGACAATGAGACAAACACCCTCCAAAATATTTGCTACACTAATTTTGGAGCCTTAGGCATAGGTGAAACACCATCATTAGCCATCACCTACCACTATTTTGCACCTGAAACACACTACAAAGATAAAATCTCCATACATGTTTTTCATTGTCCCGATGTCTATCCTCTAATTAATATAAAATAAAGTTGTAGGAAAACCATCTCTACATTCAATTCATCGACTACACACCTTTTCGTGCATTAAGAAAACCACATAAGCACCAAAACATCAAATATAAAAACATGAATTCCATAAACTTTCAACATAACACAAATTCATATGCCGAAACTGCAAAGAAAAATCATTTATGTGTAAAAATATCTCACGCACAAAAATCTCCAGACTCAACAATTTCCTTCCATCAATCATTGACATTTGAAACTGATATTAATAAACGCGGGTCCCAGATATCATGCATAGGAAGCATTTCTTCTCCGTACAATAATATTTCGAGATTTTATTATATGCACTTTTGCATCCGTAGAATCTATTAATAATAAAACTAATTTCAAAACACATTACAATTAAAATACCCCTCTACACTTCCCTCATTCCACACAAATTTTGCACATGTGTTTATGCTCCATATAACCTTCGCAAATGCACAACCATATAGGAAAAACTTTGTTCGCACAACTACTTTGCAATATGCCCCTAAATAAGAATAAAAGAAAGGATTTGCATACTTATTATCTTAGTAAAATTTGAAAAAAGTTTTCAAATAACATCCATACACGCATAACCACCTCAGCATAACCTCGTTAGCACAACTACTTATGGATTCAATAACACCCTTTGATCAATCATTGAAATTCAAAACTCTTGAACATGATACCTTTGAACATGTAGCTTTGCACAACTGCTTTCGTACAACTACTTCCATAATTTCCCAAAATTATCCTAAATAATAATAATAAAAGACTAAGCCTTCATGAAATTCCTTTTTGCCGCACTACACTCTTTTTTTCACATGGATTTAGAACAAAGTTTCTTTAGCACCCCCATCTATGCAAAATACCTCAATTTTCCCACACATACTTCATCCTCTACACAATAAATGCTTCACACAACAATCCCAACACTCACTATGTAAAGGACCCCAACATTCCTGCACATACTCTATACTCCGCACAATGAAACATGATAATATTAATTTGAAATTGTTCAATCCCCTTTGGGGCCTATGCAAACAATCTACAACTACAGGAATTCTCACATCATTGAAATAAACATTATCATAACAATGTCCTGCAATTGTGTCAATAACTAGCTTTGCACAACCACCTTTGTACAACTACTTCTGAAGTTTCAAGAAATGTTCCTAAATATTAATTAAAAACAAAAATCCTTCCACACATTCATTTTATTTCACAAGAATTATTCTTCACAAAGATTGAAAACATATTTTAATTAGCATCCCCAAGACCCCAGTTCTCCTGTACATACTTTATCCTCTAGATAGAACGTTTTGCACAATGAAACCGTACCAATTACCACATCGTTTAGTGGTATCATAATACTTACTATGGAAAGGACCCTAACTCTCCCACGCATACCTTTTGCTCCACATAAGGAAACATAACAATATTAATTCGACATTTGTTCAAAACCCCCTGCTTATGAAAACAACCTGCAACCACATCATTACTAACATTATTAAATAGACACTAACACAATAATGTCCCAAAACTGGACCAATTTTCACATCATTGAGTAGAGAAATAAGATAAAATTGACAGTGTTAGAGCACTCACCATCATAATGGGCGCTCACAAAATAACTTTTATTTTAATTTTTAAATGAATTGTCAGACATTGGGGAAAAATGAAGATAAAACACCCTCCATCTCGGGAATTATGTCCCACCAGAGCTTCCTCAACTAATTGTAAATTAGAAATAACATTTACTCTAAATTTGAATTTTTTTTTTTAATTTATGCAAAAATAGAAATATTGAGCAATTTCCCAAAACTTGATTAAAATTGCAAACACAAAACCAAATAATGTATAGCCAATGCAACTTGACTGTGACGTAAATTTTACAGTCCTTGACGAGGTAGGGACTAATAAAACTTAACTATTTATATTTTAATATATTTTACTTACCTCTACTTACATAACCAACAATCAAATACATAAATTTCACTAATAATAAAAAATATCATCTCTATTTATATTTCAATCTATTTCACTTATCCATTGTATCTCCCACATGTAATTCGTCATGAACACCATTTTAGGAAATATGGACACCACGTATGTAGATACAGACCTAGCAAAGGTTACCCTCATAACTAACGAATAACTATGAAAGGAATTAATATCACATTTGTGACTACTTTCTTAGGGAAGTATTTAGTAGCACTAGAGTAGTGATTGCTTTTGGCTTTCAATATTTATCTCCAATTAGATCTATATTTGGTAATTTTGCAACACTAAATCCAACCTTTATCACCTTGCATAAAATGGAAGTGACCATTGTTAAGTAAAGTGGTCATATATATTAAAATGCATGTCCATATTTCTTTCATTCGTTGATCTGTAATAGGGGTGAACCATTCAAATGTCAAATCATAAATCTTTGTAAATCGAATTGGTTGACATCAAAGTCATAATGTACACATCATTAAAACATCGTGAAGTACCTTGTACAAACATTATCATTTCAAAATAAGAGTTGAACAATTCATATTTAAAATAGATAACTAATTAACCACTAAGCTATTCAATAACATTGGTAAAAAGAAGTTTCCTTACCAATAAAGAAACCTACTTTTGTATATATGGATATAAAGAAAGTTAATAAATTCTTGAGAAACTAATGGCTCATTGAAATATGTTTTAATTGGCAATGGATAATGAGAACAAGAAATATGCCTGAAGAAAACTTTACAATTATACAAAGCACCACCAATAATGTAAAGGGACTACATTATAATCGAATGAAAATTTCTTAAATCCCATGGAAAGGATCATGGCCCTTTATTAGTATACACCGCTTCCATATTTCCTTTCCCCAATAATGCATGGACATGGATAATATATATCAATGCATCGACATGGGCCAAAACATTCCATCAGCACATAGATCATGAGTAGAATTTTCAGGACATGGACCAATACTTGTCATGTCAATCCTTTTAATCTTTTAATCATTTTATTGAATTATTTGATCATCTTTGTTATAATGTATGTTTACAACTAAATTTTTTTCTTCAAATCATTTTTTTATTACATGCTAGTTTTAGTCTATATTAGGAAAATCTAATTTAAATGTTAAAAAAAAAATGTTTTTCATTGAATTATAAATATTTCGATATCAACAATAAAACTAAGATACACAATAAAAATATAATAAGTATATACAATAAAATTATTAAAAGGGAAGTTGTTTCTATTCAGTTATATAATTCTTTCATTCATGGAAAATTGTTATTATATTTTGAATATCTATTTATTTTTAAAATTATTTATGCTATATAATTTTATATAACATTTCAACAAAATCACCAAGCATTGAAAGTCAGAACAAGTTTAAAATACTGCAGAATAATACTGAAGAAGAAGAAGACAATGTGGCTGAGGGTGAAGACCTAGAAAATGAACCTATGGAAATTTTTCAGGAAACAGGAGAAAAGGCGACAGAACAAGGAGAAACGAGTAAAGAAGAATTAGCTGAAAGAATAGAAATACAAAATAACCAGAATCAAATGGAGACAGAAAATTAGCAGGAAAACGAGGCAGAGGAAGAAAGAATTATGAGGCAATTAATCCAGGAATGGAAGAACTTGGATGAAAGATTCATCCCAGACCGACAAAAACAAATATATAAGGGAGCTTTTCAAAAGTATAAAGAAAGGAATAAGGGGAATATGGATAATCAGGATGCTACAGCAGGAGAGCAGGGGAAAGAACAGCTGGGAGTAGGCGGGTCTGGCAAAAGCAGTAGAAAAAGAGGAAGAAAAACAATGAATGAAACGATCCAAACAGTTGGGGAAATTTTGATAAACTCAGGTAAAGTGATACCTCTATCTGAGGTATTTTCCTTCCCTTCCAAAAAGTTTTAAATGATTATTATCAGCTGGAACATTAGAGGGCTGAATAGCAAGGGTAAACAGAGATATATGAAGGAGAAACTAAAAAAAGAAAAACCAAGTATTATGATTCTACAAGAAACAAAAATTACCATGCAACAGATGGAAGGTATTATCAAAAATAGCAAGCTCCAATACGAAGTGATGGGTCAGGATGCAATTGGCTCAGCTGGAGGCATTGCAATACTGTGGAACCCAAATTAAATAATTTTTGAGAATTGGACCAGGATGTCTAGAATCCTAACAGGTCTAGGAAGAATAGCAGGTACAAAAGAGAAGGTAATAATTTCAGGAGTGTATGGTCCACATACTTTGGGAGATAGAGAATTTTTTTTAAGAATCTGCAAACAACTCGGAAACTTTATCCGGAGACAGCCTCGATAGTAGGAGGTGATTTTAATGTAATCCGGTCCCTAAAAGAAAAAAAGGGAGGCATAAGGAAAACAGACCAAAGTATGGAATTATTTAATGAAATGATAGAAGGCTTGAGACTGGTTGATATATCAACTATCAATGGGATTTACACATGGAATAACAGGAGAGGGGGTAAGAACCAGATAGCTTCCATATTGGATCATTTTTTAGCATCTGAAACAATAATGAATAGAGATGTATTCATAGAAGCAAAGATCATGCCATCTCTTGGTTCTGACCACTGGCCGATCAGACGGGAAGTGGATATTAAGGCTAATCTTGGCAAAAAGCCTTTCAGATTTGAAGCTTTTTGGCTTAGGCACCCGAACATTGTAGGTAAGATGGAGGAGTGGTGGAAGCAAAGCACAGTTCAAGGGAGAGGTAAAATGCATACCTTCCAACTCAAGTTAAAAGAGCTAAAAGAGAGGATAAAAAAGTGGAATAAGGAAGAATTTGGAAACATTATGGAGGAGAAATAAAAACTGGAAGAAGAGATGGAAGAGATACAACAAAGGATAATAAATGAAGGAAGAACAGAGGAAAGCTGCGAAAAAGAAGGAATAATATTGGGGAAACTAGAAGAAAGGAGAAAGCAGGAAGAAGTGTTATGGAGGCAGAAGTCCAGGATAAAATGGCTCATGGAAGGGGAGAGGAATACCCAATTTTTCCATCAAACAATGGTTCACCACCGACAGAGGAACAAAATATTTTCAATCAAGAATGAGAATGGAAAGAGGATTGTTGAACAGGAAGGGATTGAAAGAGTGTTGATGGATTATCACAAAGGAATACTAACTGAATCTATAGATCTGAAGCGATCAGACAAATCTGTATGGCCATACCCAGGATGGTAACTGATGACCAGAACAGAGCCTTAATGAGAGCAGCTAGTCTCGACGAGGTGGAGGAAGTAGTGATGAGCATGAAGAAAGGAACTTCCCCTAGTCCAGATGGCTTTACGGTTGATTTCTATCAAGCGGGGTGGCATTTCATGGGTAAGGAAATTCTAGAATTGATAGAGGAATCCTGGATGAACCAAAAGGTATGGACTGCTCTTAACTCTACTTTTTTCACCTTGATCCCTAATAATGATAATTCAGAGGATGCTAAGGGTTTTAGACCCATTGCCCTTTGCAATGTTATTTACAAAATAATCTCCTCTCTAATAGTTAAAAGGCTGAAACCTCTGTTAGAGAAGCTGATATCCCCTGAACAAACTGGCTTCGTGGAAGGCCGACAAATTCTAGATGGATTAGTGGTTACTCAAGAAGTTATCCACTCTATGAAGATTAAAAAGCAGAAAGGAATGATGATAAAACTAGATTTGTCGAAAGCCTATGACAGAATTAATTGGCAATACTTAGAAGAAATTCTGGGAAGCTTTGGGTTTAGAAACAGATGGATAAAGTGGGTTCTCAGCTGTATATCAACCCCCAACTTCTCAATATTAGTAAATGGAACTCCTTCGAAAACCTTTAAGGCTTTCAGAGGAATAAGACAAGGCGATCCCATATCGCCTTTCCTATTTATTCTTGCTGCTGAAGGCTCAGGTAGGTGTCTTAAGCAAGAAAGGATCGCTGACAACATCAAAGGGCTCAGTTTGTGGGGTAATGAAGTGCCAATAACCCACCAACAATTCGTTGATGACATTATGCTGTTTGGGGAACCAACTGTAAGGGAAGTGAGAAACCTGAAAAAGGCTCTAGACTTATTTGCGGAGGCTTCTGGGATGGAAATTAACAAGGATAAATCATGCACCTCTATATTTAATACGGTGGAGACAGTTAAAAGGCACCTGACCAGGTTGCTTGGTTTCAAGAAAGGGGATCTCCCAACGAAATATTTGGGAAATGTCTTGGATTATAGCTCTAAGAGATTGAAGAACTGGCAAGGAATCCTAGAGAAATTAAAAAATAGAGTGGCTAACTGGACTTTCAGAACCTTAAACATTGCAGGAAGGATTGTCCTGGTTAAATCTGTTTTACAAGCAATTCCTATATATCCTCTTTCGATTATGGCAGTACCTCAAGGGGTTTGTACCAAGATCAGAGAAATTATGAGGAAGTTCATCTGGGGAGGTTCATCTAATCAGAAGAAGTGGGCTCTAGTTTCCTGGAAGCATCTGATAAAACACAAGGAGGAGGGAGGTTTGGGCCTAAGAGACCCGAGTAAAATCAATAAGGTTCTTGGTGCAAAACTCTGGTGGCGATGGATGAGAGGGGGTAATGACTTATGGAAGCAATTATGGCGACACAAATACAATATGCCAGATTCAACGGAGGATATTTACCACATGCAGGAAACCCCGAAGGGATTGACAATTTGGGAGATAGCTAGTCAAAATCGAGACATAGTAAACAAAAATATTTTCTGGGAAATCAGAGCTGGAGGGGAAGCCAAATTTTGGGATGATAATTGGCATCAAAGGGAGAAAATGAGCAGCATCCGAAGAATATAGGGTATACAAAACAAAATCGATGATCAACACATGTATGTCAAAGACTACTGGAAAGAAAATGAACTGGATGGGATCTGGCGGAAATGGACACCACTGGAGGACTGGGGCATCGAGACAAATCAAGAGAAACAGGAGGCTTTTATGAAGGAAGTTGAATCCAGGAAAGTAAAGGCAAGAACAGGGAAGGATATCATTAGATGGGGGAAATCAACGAAAGGAACCTTCACATTCAAAGAGGCATACTACCTGACAGATCAACAGGATGCCACAGAAAGAAACCAAGAATGGAAAGTCTTTTGGGGTGAAAACTGGTGGCCGAAAGTTACCATTTTTGCATGGTTGGTAGCCAAAAATAAGATTTTTACATGGGATAAGCTTCAAAAGAAAGGCTTCAATGGACCTTCAAGGTGCTATTTGTGCAACAGAGAGACAAAAACACAGGAACATTTATTAATCAATTGTGGTTATACCAGGAATCTATGGAGGGAAGTAGGGAGGTTATTTCGCAAACCGGAAAAGTATCTGAAAGAAACAAGTGAAGTAATTTTCCTGTGGCAGAAAGAGAAATTCCAATGCAGAGTTGTTCGGAGAGCCTGGGACCTCATTGCAGGCTTTGTTCTTTGGATGATGTAGAAAGAACGAAACCGAAGAATTTTCCAGAACAAAGTTAAGAATTCGGAAAAAATATGGAAAAGGGTTGTGAATCTCACTAGAGAAACAATATTGGTCGAAAGGTGGGATATGGAGGGCTTGAAGGTGGAACAGAGTGAGGAGAAAATCCTCAAAAATCTAAATCTAAAATATGAAATGGTCCATAACAAACAGCCGGAGAGGATTAATGCAAGATATCAGAGCCACGACAAGTTCATTTACCCCAAAGACAATTTTATAAAATTAAACTTCCACGCGGCGTTGAAAGGGAACCCAGGTAATGCTGGATTCGGAGGAATCTTCCGCGATAACCAGAAAAACACTAGGTGGATTTATGCAGAGTGGGGTGGAGAGATGAAAAATAATGAGGCTGAGCTATGGGAAGTACACCAAGGGCTGCAAATTGCGATCCGCAATGGCTACAGAAATCTGGAGATTGAAGGGGATTCCCAGATGGCAATCGAAATTTTGAAGAAGCTGAATAATAGGAAGAATTGGGAACAGGTCACCAGCAGCTAGCAAACAGCTGGTATCATCCAGGAGATAGCGGAATTGCTAAAAGGAGTTGAATACAAGATCTTTACTCATGTGAAAAGGAATGGGAATCGGGCGGCGGATTTTCTCGTGAATTGGGGTTGCAAAGGCCGAGATGGAAAGCTTGACAGTCAGTGCAGGATGGTATGACCCAGTGGAGAATGGGAGGAGCTGGCCAACATTATCAATAATGACCATGACCAGGCCTCGAAAGAAAATCATGAATAGGATACACACGCGAATCTCAGCATTCGTGCGACAGACTGGGGATATGGAAAAACAGGCTCAGGCATTTAATAATTGTTAGAAATGGCTTGGGGGGGATATCATAGATCACCATGCAAGAATAAATTTGGAATGTGCGAAAACGGTGAGGAAAAATCTACCTTATAGCACTCCAATCATAGTTAAGAATCGGCAGAGAGGAAGAAAGGATATGCCAGCGGCCATAAATGGAAATCAAACTAACAAGACAACTGATGGGAAAGGCGAAGGCAGAAATAACAGATGGCAACGTAAGGATAAACGGATAGGTAGGAGGAGCGGGACAGGAAGTTCTATAAGAGCTCGCCAGCAAGGGACTCGGCATCGGAAGAAAGCTATTGAAACCCACAGAGCGATAGGAAGAGCAGGGGTGGTGAGAAACTACAGAAAGAAGCAAAACCGATCCCCGACGAGCTATACTATGGAGACCAGGAAGAGAGCTAGGCTTGCTGAAGAAATGGAAGCGAAGCGCGGCAGAGAGAAAGACAGGAAAGGTAAATAGGTGATGAAAGAGGAGAAAGTGGAAGAGATATACGAGATTCTTGACGAATCTGAGAAGGATGAAGACAAGATGTAGAGAAGAAGCGAAGATGAATGGGAACAGCAGCCTATCAGCGACAATCAGTGGAGTCGGCGAGGAAGAAGGGTAATGCACAGAGGTCAACAGCCGAGGAACAGGCAAGCGGAAAGCGAGTCGGAACCTAGTAATTGGAGAGGCAGCGGGGCGAATAGAGCCCGAGGAGTAAAGGGAGGAAGACGCGAATAGAGTAGGGGTCCAGGAAGAAGGGCTAGACAGACAACGGAGAAGAAAATCCAGCAAGCTGAGAGGGCCTATTCTCAGAACACCTACCCTAGAATTAGGAGAATTATTCAGAACATGGAAGAGGAAGCCATCCAAGCTCAGTTAGACTTTGAGATGGAAGATTGGGAATTTCTTATCCATGATCCTAGCAATACTAGAGGCAGAATGTCCCTGTTTAAATAGTCTCTACATATCTATTGGGTAATGAAAAGGTTATTGGCTAAGCCCTTGGAGCAGGCATCAACTGAAATGGCAGAATTGGCGTAGGGAGTCCCAAATTTGAGGAGGGAGATTCGCATTATTCAGATCACCTTGGAGATGCAGGAGAAAAAGCTGTACGAGATCTAGCAAATGCTAAAAGAGCGACAGCAGCAAGGCAACAAGGATATTTCTCAGAGTCCAGGGGCAGCAGCTGAGTAATGTTAGTTATGTTTTCCTTTTTGATGAATTTGCATAATATAGATAGGGTAGGCAAGGTTCAAAGTTTAGAGATAGATAGTAGTCATATGCATATCAGCGGAATCAGAACTTTGAAAGATTGTTTAGTATATTTAGCATGGATAAACAGAATTTGGTCCTTTTATTTTTGGTCGGCGATTAAAATCTTCAGGTGGATGCCCCACTCGGTTTCCCCAAGTGGGCATGTGGATGGCTACACCAATTTTGATGTACAATTTTGATTTGAAGAAATAGAAAGAAAAGAGTAACACCTTTGCCTACAAAAAAAAAAATTATATAACATTTCAAAAATAAAATACAAGATAAATTATTTTACAATTTTTTAGCTACAAATATAAAAGTATATCTTGAATTTCGTCAATTTACTACATTAACCTAATGAATTTTGATGAAATAAATTAAGCAAACTGAAATTTGATAATCATATAACACCGCATATATTTATAATATAATATGTATTTAGAAAATTAATTAAAAAATAAATAAGAAACATTTTACAATGGAGCATCTGATCTACCTTCGCAATACTAGGTGATATTTCCTTGTGCCATAACTTGATGATGAAAGAGGGATTGTATTGGACAGATATACTAGACAAAGAAGTGACTATGTGGGTGTCAGTGTTGGTAGCACCATTCATATATTTCAAAATATTTTCCCTCAATCTTTTTGTATTTTGGATGAGTGCATCTCTAGCAACACTAGGGTATCCAATAACCTGAACGAGCTCCTCATTTTGGGAGGCACATTTTGGTCGCTCCTCTTATGGAAATATGTGAATATTTTCTCTAGTCATGTGCTTCCACATCACACTGATGATGTTTCCACCTTTACCAACAAGGCAACCAAGGTGCTTTGAGAGAAGAAGTCGTCTTGAACAGATGGCACCTTCATCATTGTCATTGCCACTAGTGCTTCCACCAGTCTTTCCTTGCAATCGAAGGATTTCCTCAAGCGCAGGTGAAACACCATCATTAGCCACCACCTGCCACTATTTTGCATCCAAAGCACACTACAAAGATAAAACCTCCATCCATATTTTTCATCATCTCTATGTCTATCCTCTAATTAGTAGAAAATAAAGTTGTGGGTAAATTCAAGTCATCTAACATTCAATTCACTAACTACACACCTTTTCGCACATTCTCAGAACCACATACACACCAAAACATCAAAACTAGAAACATGATCTTTATACACTTTCAACATAACACAAATGCATATGTGAGAAAGAGAAAAGAAAAAACATTTATGTATAAAAATATCTCACGCACAACCACCTCCTCACTCAACAATGCCCTTCCATCAGTCATTGACACTTGAAACTGATATTAATAAATGTGGGTCCCAGATATTATGCGTAGGAAGAATTTTTTCTCTGCACACGCTACCTCCAAACAACATAGTTTGTTGTGTGCAATACACTATCAAGCTTTTATTATATGCACTTTCACATCCTGCGGAATCTATTAATAATAAAACTAATATCAAAACACATTACAATTAAAGTACCCCTCTACACTTCCCTCATTCCAGACAAATTTTGCACATGAATTTATGATTCGTATAACCTTCGTACATACACAACCATCTATGCACAACTTCATTCGCACAACTACTTTGAAAGATGCCCCTACATAAGAATTTAAAAAGGATAAAGTCGCAAGTGTAATGAGGAAGTTGGTACTTCATCAATGTATTGAACTAGAGACAAAGAAGGAATTGCTAAATGAGTCGGAGGAACTACTTCTCTCCCATAAACTAAATTAAAGGGAGAAGTGCTGATGGAAGCTTTTCTCGTTATTCGGTCTGCCCATAAAGCGTATATTAAGGATTTGTGCCAATTTTTATGATTTTGGTCTACTGTTCTTTTGATAATCCTGATTAGGTTTTTGTTTGTAGACTCGGCTAACCCATTGCCTGTGGATAATAATTCGCCGAATATTTAAGTTTGAATCCTCTTTTAAGTGAAAATTCAGTCATTGTATTTCCAGAAAAGTATGATGCATTATCGAGCATTAAAGCGGAAGGTAATCCAAACCTGGTTATTATAAATATATCTATGAACTCAATGATATTTTCAGCATTCATAATCACCTGATATGGTATGGTTAGGATCAATCCGAACCAGTTGATTCTGCATACAATAGAGCTAGAATGCCCACTATTCAACAACTTATTAGAAATGCAAGACAACCAATATAGAATAGAAAAAATCTCCCGCTCTTCGAGGATGTCCTCAGTGTAGAGGAGTATGTGCTAGGGTGTATGTGTGACTTGTTTGGATCAGAAACTTAAACAGACTGGGAAATTCTCTACTTCTACCCACTTAGTAAAATAATCTATTGCTGTAAGTATATATCTATGCTGCTTGGAAGAGTGAGGAACGATCTCACCTATTATGTCCAATCCCCACTGACTGAAAGGTTGGTCGATGTTAACTGGTTGTAGTGGTAAGGATGGCTTCTTCCGTCTCCCAGCAGTGGTTTGGCAGACTTGACATTTCCTCACATATTTGTGTGAGTCTTTGAATAGCGTGGGCCAGTAATACCCTGCGCGCAAGATTTTATGTGCAGTAGCATCTCCAGCATAGTGTCCGCCTGCTGGCCCATCGTGGAGTTCCTGCAAAACTTTATCAACTTCAGATTTTTCAAGACATCTAAGGAGAACATAATCGTAATTCATTCTAAAAAGAATATCATTTATGAGCTAATATTTTTTGGATTTTAATATTAGAGATCTTTTCTTAGTGTAATCGAGGTATGAAGGATCATATCCATTCTTAAGATAATAAATGATATCAGCATATAATGACTGCTCATTGTTTAGGCTTACCTCACACACTTGTACCTCTACAAATGGGATTTCAAAAATTTGCGATGCTCCAACCAGCATTTTGCAAAAGCCTTGACCTCTTACAATGTTTGCTGGTTTAATTTCTGTGTCATATTCATGTAAGGAAGTTACCCAATTGGCCCTCTTCTCACCCACATCCCTTTGTACTAGAAGATTCCTTACCGCTGGAAACGGTACTATAATTTTGGTATGGGTTTTGAGTAGAAAAGGTCTGAAATATTTGATCACTTTGAAAACAACATAAGCCTATTTCTCCACATCTGAGTAATTTAATTCAGCACCCTGTAAATTTGAACTGAAAAAAGCAATTGGTGCTTCCACCTTTTCTTGATTCGTTTGAGTAAGTATTGCAGAATATGACTTATCTGAGGAAAATGTGTATAAAATAAAAGGCTCTGAAAAATTTTGAGTTGCTAAAGATAGAGCATTAATAATAGCTTGTTTGATCAGGTTAAACACTTCATGTTCATCTTGGCCCCATTTAAAATTAGAGTTGTTTTTTTATCATAGTTTGTAAAGGAGATACGATTCATGAAAAATCTGGAACAAATCTCTTTACAAAATTGATTTGACCAAGGAAAGATTGCATGGTTTTTTTGCTATGAGGTAGGGATATTTCAGAAATTTATTTGATTCTGTCAGAGTTGATGTGAATACCAGATTTGGACACTATGAATCCTAAAATTTTCCCTTCACTTAATGCGAAAAAAGATTTATTTGGGTTAAGTGAAATTCTGTACCTTAAACATCATTAGAAGATTTGCTTGAAGTCTTTGAAATGGTCGCCTCATTTCTTGGAGTACACAGTTATATCATCCAAATAAATTACTACAGATTTATTGACTAAACCTTTAAATGCAATGTCCATGGCTCTCTAGAATGTGGCACCAGCATTAATCAAACCAAATGGCATTTTTCGATATGCATATGTGCCCCATTTAGTTCTAAATGTGGTCTTCAATTGATCATCAGGATTTACCAGAACTTGATTATATCCTGAAAATCCATCCAAGAAAGACATTAATTCTGAGCCTGCCACTACCTGCAATATCTGCTCCATAGGTGGTAAGGGAAAATTGCCTTTTTGAAAGGCTTTGTTGAGATTGTGAAAGTCAATACAAATCCTAATATATTCGTTTTCCTTTCTAACATGCACCATATTGGAGACCCATTTAGAATGTTTGATAGGAAAAATTATCTTGGCTTTCAACAGCTTATTGAGTTCGGTTTTTATCTTATTTTCTAAGTTGGGATGAATCTTTCTCAATTTTTGTTGGACAGGTTTTTCGTTATCGATCATGGGAATAGTATGTTGGATGATAGAAGTGTCATATGTTTTAATTTCATCATAATTCCAAGCAAAAACGTTTTTATATTGTCTCAAAAGACGAATATATGATAGCTTTTCTTCTGGGGCTAGGCCAAGGCCTAGATTTATGTTTTGGAGTTTGGCATCGGTTCCTAGGTTTACTAATTCATAATCCAAGGTCGAACTTTGGAGCTTTGAATTGGTAGACCTTTTAAATAGATCTTTCAAATCATACAGGTCTTCTAACTTGACTGCTGATTTAGGTATAACATTGTGAGTGCTACCTTGCTGTAATTGCCGATCACGTTGATCTTCGTCGATTATTTTGTTGGAGTAGGATCCTTCAGAAGTAAGGAATTTTACAATATCAGGATCGTCATTGAATATTCTCCAATTTGTGATGTTGGCAGGAATAGAAGGTCTAAAGATTAATTCTATTGAGAATCTATCTGGACTAAAATCTTCTGAAGGAATGAGCTTAGAAGCTATGTTAGCTAAAAGGTCAGCGCTTGCATTCTGGAGTCTAGGAATTGATGAAATATTGAATGTTGTAAAATGCTCAGTTTCATCTTGAACTAAAGATTGATAGTGTTTTAAATGACCTGACAGGCAATGTATAGTATTCCGTACCTGTCTGACTACAATTTCAGAGTCTCCGAAGACTTGGAGTTACTTTATGTTTAGCCCGATTGCTTTGTACAACCCTTGAACTAAAGCTTCATATTCTGTTGTATTGTTGGTACAATCAAATTCGAGCCCGCATGTTAACATGATTTTGTCTCCTTCTGGACTAATTAGCACACATCCTACTCCTGCTCCTTCGTTAGATTTAGAACCATCAAAAAATAATTTCCAAAACAAAGATTTTTTTACAGGTTTATCTTAAAAATTGATACATTTTGAACTATCCATTTGAGAAAAGTTTTCGACTTGGGACAAAACGGAATGTTCTAAATATGGCGACGTATGAGCATTAAAATTGCCGAGAAAAAAGTCTACTGAGTAATTGCCAATTATGCTACTGTTATATGCTATTGGTTCATTTTCCCCTTCTAACTTCATTACTATGTACTTCTGATGTAATTCTCGTTCAACTTTTATTTGATTTGGCTTACCATTTTAAGGAAGCCACATATACGACCAGTTAGTTGCGAAGTATCCATGTAGTTTTTCTGATCAATCCCTGCTAAGAATTAAACCATAAAATTCAGGGATATCAGCCACTAAAATGTCAATCACTTGACATACCTTTGGGTTGGATGACAGCCTTATGGTTACTTGATTTAGTTCGTCGATGACTTCGACTTGAGACCGATCCAGCTGAACTATGCGAACAACGGATTTCTGTAGTTGAACATTTAATTTGGTGCATATGGACTTTGGTAAAATATTCGATGAAGCACCTGAGTCAACTAAACAATTATGTACATTTTTGTTGAAAATTTCATAAGGAGAAAAGGGGGAGTATGAGAACTCGATCTACCTCCAATTAAAGCGATGTCGTTTGGATCAATCTTGTTAGTCGTATTAGTTTGAGGCCTTCCCATGTTCCGAGAAGCTTGAGAAATTACAACGGCAGGCAAAGATGCAACTGGCACAGCATGTAATTCTTTCATCAATATCTTTTGTTGATGCTTTAGCTTGCTCAATTCGTACAGAGTGATATTTGCGCTAGTATTTTTCATATCTTCTATGATATTGTACTCCATTTCATCCGAAACGATCAGCGTTTTACATGGAGTAGGTGAATCTGTTTGGACTGGGCTAGTTTGAGTCGCTTTAGATGTCGTTTTCTTTGTTGCAACTTTATCCTTTACATGTTCTGCTTATGGGTGCAAGTTGTGATCAGTTGAACAAAGTTAAACATGTTCAATATGTAGTGTTTGTAGCTTACCATTTATCCTTTGAGACATGTTACCTTGTAGATGAAGGGGCCACCTTGGTTGAATTTCCTTTGAAATCACAAATAATTGTTGCAAGTCCAGACAAACATTTAAGTTTAGATATATATATTTCTATGATATTTAATTTTGCTGTTCCTATTTTGAAACAAAATGAGTCGGACAAAATGTACAAGGCAATGCCAACTATCTTTACCTTAGAACATGAACCTATGATTGTTAAAAATAAGGGAGAATCCAAAACACCTCTTATTAGTGAAGGGATGGGGCCACCTATATCACATGTTACTAGTAAATATAGTCCTAATGGAACCAGTTCAAACATAAATTGTTTTAAGGAAATCCTCCATAGGAGATATATGTGCTCAAGTTATAGAGGTATAATGGGACACATATCCATCTTGAAAAAGAAATTCCCTACCGAGCACTCCTTCAAATGATTTATCTGTATTTTCAACTTCAATAAAGGCATATCCAAATGAAATTATATCTCTTGTGGGTCCAGGTTCATATGGGTTAGTCATGTCATATTTGGACCTTCAAGATAAGGAATCAAAAGATTCAGATCTGGAAAATGGTTTCGATGATTTTGTTTCATCCAAGTTTAATCTTAATGATAAAATAACAATAGGGGATCTAGATATTAGAGATTCATCCAATATAACTAATGGTGCCATGTTTCATACCTTTGACATGGAGAATGGTTAATGTGATACCATCATCAATGTTTCTGAGACAATTCCCTTTGAAACAATTGATAGTAAGGAAAATTCAAATGGTTTGGATGAAGATCTGAGAACATGTCAGAAGCTCTTAGAAATTGCCAGAGCAAGATTCTCCTATCCTAATGTTGACAATGAGACAAACACCCTCCAAAATATTTTCTACACTAATTTTGGAGCCTTAGGCATAGGTGAAACACAATCATTAGCCACCACCTACCACTATTTTGCACTTGAAACACACTACAAAGATAAAACCTCCATACATGTTTTCATTGTCTCGATGTCTATCCTCTAATTAATATAGAATAAAGTTGTAGGAAAACCATCTCTACATTCAATTCATCAACTACACACCTTTTCATGCATTAAGAAAACCACATAAGCACCAAAACATCAAATATAAAAACATGAATTCCATACACCTTCAACATAACACAAATTCATATGCATAAACCGCAAAGAAAAACCATTTATGTGTAAAAATATCTCACGCACAAAAACATCCAGACTCAACAATGTCCTTCCATCAATCATTGACATTTGAAACTGATATTAATAAAGGCGGGTCACAGATATCATGCATAGGAAGCATTTGTTCTCTGCACACACTACCTCCAAACAACATAGTCCATTATGTGCAATAATAATTCGAGATTTTATTATATGCACTTTTGCATCTATAGAATCTATTAATAATAAGACAAATTTCAAAACACATTACAATTAAAATACCCCTCTACACTTCCCTCATTCCACACAAATTTTGCACATCTGTTTATGCTCCATATAACCTTCGCAAATGCACAACCATATACGAAAAACTTTGTTCGCACAGCTACTTTTTAGTATGCCCCTAAATAAGAATAAAAGAAAGGATTTGCATACTTATTATCTTAGTAAAATTTGAAAAAAGTTTTCAAATAACATCCATACATGCATAACCACCTCAGAATAACCTCGTTCGCACAACTACTTATGGACTCAATAACACCCTTTGATCAATCATTGAAATTCAAAACTCTGCACATGATACCTCTGAACATGTAGCTTTGCACAACCGCTTTCATACAACTGCTTCCATAATTTCCCAAAATTATCCTCAATAATAGTAATAAAAGACTAAGCCTTCATGAAATTCCTTTTTACCACACTACACTCTTTTTTTCACATGGATTTAGAACAAAGTTTCTTTAGCACCCCCATCTATGCAAAATACCTCAATTTTCCCGCACATACTTCACCCTCTACACAATAAATGTTTCACACAACAATCCCAACACTCACTATGTAAAGGACGCCAACTTTCCTGCACATACTCTATACTCCGCACAATGAAACATGATAATATTAATTTGAAATTGTTCAATCCCCTTTGGGGCCTATGCAAAGAATCTAAAACTACAGGAATTCTCACATCATTGAAATAAACATTATCATAACAATGTCTTGCAATTTTGTCAATAACTAGCTTTGCACAACCACCTTTGTACAACTGCTTTTGAAGTTGCAAAAAATGTTCCTAAATATCAATTAAAAACAAAAATCCTTCGACACATTCATTTTATTTCACAAGGATTGAAAACATATTTATTTAGCATCCCCAAGACCCCAGTTCTCTTGTACATACTTTGTCCTCTAGATAGAACGTTTTGCACAATGAAACCATAACAATTACCACATCATTTAGCAGTATCATAATACTTACTATGGAAAGGACCCCAACTCTCCTACGCATACCTTTCGCTCCACATAAGGAAACATAATAATATTAATTCGACATTTGTTCGAACCCTCTGCTTATGCAAACAACATGCAACCACATCATTACTAACATTATTAAATAGACACTAACATAATAATGTCCTGAAACTGGATCAATTTTCACATCATTGAGTAGAGAAATAAGATAAAAGTGACAGTGTTAGAGCACTCACCATCATAATGGGTGCTCACAAAATAACTTTTATTTTAATTTTTTACATGAATTATCAGACATTGGGGAAAATGAAGATAAAACACCCTCCATCTGGGGAATTATGTCCCTTCAGAGCTTCCTCAACTAATTGTAAATTAGAAATAACATTTACTCTAAACTTGAAAATTATTTTTTAATTTATGCAAAAACAGAAATATTGAGCAATTTCCCAAAACTTGATTAAAATTGCGAACACACAACCAAATAATGTACAGTCAATGCAACTTGACTGTGACATAAATTTTATAGTCCTTGACGAGGTAGGGACTAATAAAACTTAACTTTTTATATTTTAATATATTTTACTTACCTCTACTTACATAACCAACAATCAAATACATAAATTTCACTAACAATAAAAAATATCATCTCTATTTATATTTCAATCTATTTCACTTATCCATTGTATCTCCCACATGGAATTCGTCATGAACACCATTTTAGGAAATATGGACACCACGTATGTAGATACAAACCTTGCAGAGGTTACCCTCATAACTAACAAATAACTATGAAAGGAATTAATATCACATTTGTGACTACTTTCCCAGGGAAGTATTTAGTAGCACTGGAGTAGCCATTGCTTTCGGCTTTCAATATCAATCTCCAATTAGATCTGTATTTGGTAATTTTGCAACACTAAATCCAACCTTTATCACTTTGCATAAAATGGAAGTGACCATTGTTAAGTAAAGTGGTCATATATATTAAAAGGCATGGCCATATTGCTTTCAATCATTGATCTGTAATAAGGGTGAACCATTCAAATGTCAAATCATAAATCTTTGTAAATCTAATTGGTTGACATCAAAGTTAGAATGTACACATCATTAAAACATGGTAAAGCACCTTGTAAAACATTATCATTTCAAAGTAAGAGTTGGACAATTCATATTTAAAATAGATAACTAATTAACCACTAAGCTATTCAATAATATTGGTAAAAAGAAGTTTCCTTACCAATAAAGAAACCTGCTTTTGTATATATGGATATAAAGAAAGTTAAGAAATTCATGAGAAACTAATGGCTCATTGAAATATGCTTTAATCGGCAATGGATAAAGAGAACAAGAAATATGCCTGAAGAAAACTTTACAATTATACAAAGCACCACCAATAATGTAAAGATACTACATTATAATCGAATGAAAATTTCTTAAAGCCCATGGAAAGGATCATGGCCCTTTATTAGTATACACTGCTTCCATATTTCCTTTCCCCAATAATGCATGGACATGGAGAATATATATCAATGCATGGACATGGACCAAAACTTTCCATGAGCACATAGATCATGAGTAGAATTTTCAGGACATGGACCAATACTTGTCATGTCAATCCTTTTAATCATTTTATTGAATTATTTGATCATGTTTGTTATAATGTATGTTTACAACTTAAATTTTTTCTTCAAATCAATTTTTTATTACATGCTAGTTTTAGTCTATATTAGGAAAATCTAATTCGAATGTTAAGAAAAAAAACGTTTTTCATTGAATTATAAATATTTCTATATCAACAATAAAACTAAGATACACAATAAAAATCTAATAAGTATATACAATAAAATTATTAAAAGGGAAATTGTTTCTATTCACTTATATAATTCTTTCATTCATGGAAAATTGTTATTATGTTTTGAATATCTATTTATTTTTTAAATTATTTATGCTATATAATTTTATATAACATTTCAAAAATACAATACAAGATAAATTATTTTACATTTTTTTAATTACAAATATAAATGTATATCTTGAATTTCGTCAATTTACTACATTAACCTAATGAATTTTGATGAAATAAATTAAGCAAACTGAAATTTGATAATCATATAATACCACATATATTTATAATATAATATGTATTTAGAAAATTAATTAAAAAATAAATAAGAAACATTTTACAATGGAGCATCTGATCTACCTTGGCAATACTAGGTGATATTTCCTTGTTCCATAACTTGATGATGAAAGAGGAATTGTATTGGACACATATACTAGACAAAGGAGGCACTATGTGGGTGTTAGTGTTGGTAGCACCATTCATATATTTCAAAATATTTTCCCTCAGTCTTTTTGTATTTTGGATGAGTGCATCTCTAGCAACACTAGGGTATCCAATAACCTGAATGAGCTCCTCATTTTGGGAGGCACATTTTGGTCACTCATCTTTAGGAAATATGTGAATATTTTCTCTAATCATGTGCTTCCACATCTCACTGATGATGTTTCCACCTTTACCAACAAGGCAACCAAGGTGCTTTGAGAGAAGAAGTCGTCTTGAAAACATGCCACCTTCATCATTGTCATTGTCACTAGTGCTTCCACCAGTCTTTCCTTGCAATCGAAGGATTTCCCCAAGCGTAGGTGAAACACCATCATTAGCCACCACCTGCCACTATTTTGCGTCTGAAACACACTACAAAGATAAAAGCTCCATCCATATTTTTCATCATCTCTATGTCTATCCTCTAATTAATAGAAAATAAAGTTGTGGGTAAATTCAAGTCATCTAACATTCAATTCACCGACAACACACCTTTTCGCACATTCTAAGAACCACATACACACCAAAACATCAAAACTAGAAACATGATCTTTATACACTTTCAACATAACACAAATGCATATGTGAGAAAGAGAAGAAAAAACATTTATGTGTAAAAATATCTCACGCACAACCACCTCCTCCCTCAACAATGCCCTTCCATCAGTCATTGACACTTGAAACTGATATTAATAAACATGGGTCCTAGATATGATGCGTAGGAAGAATTTGTTCTCTACACACGCTACCTTCAAACAACATAGTTTGTTGTGTGCAATACTCTTTCAAGCTTTTATTATATGCACTTTCACATCCTGCAGAATCTATTAATAATAAAATGAATATCAAAACACATTACAATTAAAATACCCCTCTACACTTCCCTCATTCCAGGCAAATTTTGCACATGAATTTATGCTTCGTATAACCTTCGTACATACACAGCCATCTATGCACAACTTCATTCGCACAACTACTTTGAAATATGCCCCTACATAAGAATTTAAAAAGAATTTGCATATTTATTATCTTAGTAAACTTTGCATAACATTTTCACATAACATCCATACACGCATAACCACCTCCACATAAATTCATCTACACAACTAATTCTGCTCTCAATAACACCCTTTGATCAATCATTGAAATACAAAACTTTGCACACGATACCTCTAAGTATCTAGCTTTGCACAACCACTTTTACAACAACACCACCAACAATATAAAGAGACTGCATTATAATTGAATGAAAATTTCTTACAACCCATGGAAAGGAACATGACCCTTTATTAGTATACATTGTTGCCATGTTTCTGTTTCCCTAATAATGCATGGATATGGAGCATATGTATCAATGCACGAACATTGACCAAAACTTTCCATGAGCACATAGATCATGAGTAGAATCTTCAGGACATGGACCATTACTTGTCATCTCAATCCTCTTAATCTTTTAATAATTTTATTGAATGATTTGATCATATTTGTTATAATGTATGTTTACAACCTAGTTTTTTTCTTCAAATCATATTTTTATCACATGCTAGTTTTAGTCTATATTATGCAAATCTAATTCAAATATTAAAAAAAAAAACATTTTTCATTGAATTGTAAACATTGCTATATCAACAATGTAACTAAGATACACAATAAAAATCTAATAAGCATCTACAATAGCATTATTGAAAGGGAAATTGTTTCTATTCACTTATATAATTCTTTCATTCATGGAAAATTGTTATTATGTTTTGAATATCTATTTATTTTTAAAATTCATTATACTATATAATTTTATATAACATTTTATAAATAAAATAGAAGATAAATTATTTTACAATTTTTTAAATTACAAATATAAAAGTATATCTTGAATTTCGTCAATTTACTTCATTAACCTAATCTAATGAATTTAAATGAAATAAATTAAGCAAACTCAAATTTGATAATCATATAATACAACATATAATTATAATATGATATTTATATAGAAAGTTAATTAAAAAATAAATAAGAAACATTTTACAATTGAGCATCTGATCTATCTTGACAATCCTAGATCATATTTCCTTGTGCCATAACTTGATGATGAAATAGGGATTGAAATGGGCACATATAAACTAGAAAAAGGAGGCACTATGTGGGTGTGAGTGTTGGTAGCACCATCCATATCTTTAAAAATATTTTCCCTTAGACTTTCCGTAATTTGGATGAGTGCATCTCTGTAACACTTGGGTATCCAATAACCTAAACGAGCTCTTGATTTTTGTTGAAATATATAGGGAAATTATGTGTATAGTGATTCTTCGAGACGAGATAACAATTTGTGAATTATTTTTACTTTTCTTGTCTTTGTTGGCTTAACATTATTCTCCTCTTATTAATGCAAGTGTGTGTACTTCATCAAACTACTCTCAAAACATAAAACAAGAACACAAGATACTGGCTCTCTATCATGGCCAAAATCTCTCTTCTCTTAAGAGGAAAATCCTTCAATAAGTTTTCTCTTATTGAAGCTTCTTTCTTGATCAATGCCAAACCCTAGACCCTTGACTAGAAGATCCTCCATGCACAAGTCAAGTCCTTCCTTTTCTCTGTATTATGTTTCCCCTGATACTTTTTCCACCTCCTTCTAGCACCTCATTCCACGACACTTCATCCTTCTAACAACACTTTGTTCTTCTTTCCACTTTTAGTATACCTTCTAGAATAGATACTTATCTTTTTTACTTTGTGATATCCTTCACCTAAGAATACTCCTTGCTTCTGTTGATCATCCGAGTCCCTTCTTGATGTATAGTGGTAGGCTTAGTGTGACAACATTGCAACCATAATTCTCTAATGTGTGAGAGGTACCCTAGAGAATTGGGGTCCTTTTTCCCTCTCTAGAGAGATAGGCTTCTTCAATTGTCTTGGGAGTATTTGTAGGCCTAGTTTCAATACCACACCACTAGTTCCTGTACTGTTTTTCCCTAATGTCATACCCACAAATTTTACCTCTTTTTCTTCACACGCGTGACTATTTCTAGCCCTAGAAACAATCCTCCAACTTCACTTTTGTTCCTTATTACTTCAATGCACTTTGGAGACCATTTAGACATTTTTACCTTCACTTTTTCTCGACTTCCTCCTTCACTAATTTCAGAGATTGATTACCTTCTCTTTGGAGGAGTGGAGAACCTCTATATATAGATGATTTTCCCTCCTTTAGGCTGACTACACACCTATTCAAACATTAAAAAAAACCACATAAACACCAAAACGTCAAATATAGAAACATGATTTTCATACACTTTCAACATAACACAAATGCGTATGCGCGAAATCACAAAGCAAAAGCATTTATGTGCAAAAATGTCTGACGCACAACCACCTCCAGACTCAACAATTCCCTTCCATCAGTCATTGACATGTGAAACTGATATTCATAAACATTGGTCCCAAATATCACGTGCAGGAATCATTTGTTCTCTGCACACGCTACCTGCAAAAAACATAGTCTATTATGTGCTATAATATTTAAAAATTGTATTCTATGAACTTTCGCATCCCACGGAATGTATTAATAATAGAATTAATATCAAAACACATTACAATTAAACGAATCCTCTACACTCCCCCCATTCCACACAAATTTTGCACATGCATTTATTCTTCGTATAACCTTTGTACATGCACAACTATCTATCCGCAACTTCGCTTGCATAACTACTTTGAAATATGCCCCTAAATAAGAATTTAGAAAAGGGTTTTCATATTTATTATCTTAGTATAATTTTCGCAAGATTTTCACATAACATCCATACACACATAACTGCCTCCACATAGCTTTTTTTGCAAAACTAATTATGCACTAAATAACACCCTTTGATCAATCATTGAAATTTGAAACTCTACACATGATACCTCTGAACATCTAGCTGTTCACAACCACTTTCGTACAACTACTTCCATAGGCTCCAAAAATGATCCTAGATAATAACTAAAAAATACTAAGCATTCCACACATTTGTTTTACCGTACAACACCTTTTTTCACCTTGGTTTTCCTGCACATACTTAGTCCTTTGCACAATAAACATTTCACACAACAACCCCAACACTTACCATGCAGAGGACACCAAGTTTCTCGCACATACACTATACTCTGCACAAGGAAACATAATAATGTTAATTCGACATTTGTTCATTCCCCATTGCGGTGTATGAAAACAACCTACAACTACAGTAATTCTCACATCATTGAACAAAGCATTATCATAACAATGTTCTGCAATCATATCAACAACTAGCATTGCACAACCACCTTTGTACAACTACTTTGGTAGTTGTGAATTATGTTCCTATATAATAATTAAAAAGAAAATCCTTCCACACATTCGTTTTACCACACAACACATTTTCTTCACAAGGATTGAAAACATTGTTTATTTAGCACCCATAAGATCCCATTCCTCCTACACATACTCTTTCCTCCACATAGTGAACGTTCTACGCAATGAAACCGTACCAATTACCACACTGTTCATCAGTGTCACAATACTTACTATGCAAAGGACCCAACCTCTCCCACACATACTTTTACCTCAACACAAGGAAACATAATAATATTAATTCGACATTTGGTCAAACCCCACGTGCCTATGAAAACAACCTACAACCACATCATTTCTCACATTATTGAATAAGGAAGTAACATAATAATGTCCCGAAACTGCATCAATTCTCACATCATTAAGCAAAGCACTAACATAGTAGTGAAAGTGTCAGAGCACTCAACATTGTAATGGGCACTCACAAAATTACTTTTATTTTAATTTTTAAAATTAATTGTCAGACATTGGGAAAAAGAGAAAATAAAATACCCTCCATTGGGGAAATTATGTCCCATTAGAGATTCCTCAACTAATCAAAAATTTAAATAACATTTACTCAAATTTAAAAAATTATTCTGAATTTATGCAAAAATAGAAATATTAAACATTTTCCCAAAATTTTGGTTAAAATTGTGAAAACACAACCAAATAATGGAGAGTTAATGCAACTTAACCGTGAAGTGAATTTTATAGTGCTTGATGAGGTAGGGATGAATAAAACTTAACTATTTATATCTTTATATATTTTACTTGCCTCTACTTACATAACAAACCATCATATACATAAATTTCACTAACAATAAAAAAAATCATCTCTATTTTTGGTTCAACCTATTTCACTTCTCCATTGTATCTCCCATACGGGAATTAGTCGTGAACACCATTTTGGAAAATATGGAATTTTGTATGGACACCTCGTGTGTAGATACATACCTAGCAGAGGTTACCAACGATAAATTATTCACCAAAAAACACTAGATAATGATTTTTTTCTTGAATAACATAAACCATCTTAAATAACAAATAAATTTGAAATGAATTAATATCACATGTGTGACGACCTTACCAAGGAAGTGTTTATTAGTTCCACACTAGCCACTACTTTTGGCTTTCAATATCGATCTCTAATTAGATCTGTATCTGGTAATTTTGCATCACCAAATCCAACCCTTGTCGCCTTGCATAAAATGGAAGGGACCATTGTTAAGGAAATTGGGCATAAACCATTCAAACGTCAAATCGTAAATCTCCATACATCTAATTGATTGACATTAAAGTCGCAATGTACACAACATTAAAACATGGTGAAGTACCGTGTACAAACGTTATCTTTGTTAAAATATATGTTATATACAATAACATTATTGAAAGGGAAATTGTTTCTATTCACTTATATAATTATTGAAAGGGAAATTGTTTCTATTCACTTACATAATTCTTTCATTCAAGGAAAATTGTTATTATGTTTTGAATATCTATTTATTTTCAAAATTATTTATATTGTATAATTTTATTTAACATTTTATAAATAAAATATAAGATAAGTTATCTTACAATGTTTAATTACAAATATAAAAGTATATCTTGATTTTACCAATTTACTTCATTAACTTAATGAATTTAAATGAAATAAATTAAGGAAACTCAATTGATAATCATATAATACAACATATTTTATAATATAATATAAATTTTACAAAATTAATTAAAAATTAATAAGAAACATTTTACAATGAAGCATTCAATCTATCTTGGAAATCCTAGATCATATTGCTTTGTGCCATAACTTGATGATGAAAGATGAATTGCACTGGGCACATTTAGACTAGACAAAGGAGGCACTATGTGGGTGTGGGTGTTGGTAGCACCATCCATATATTTGAAAATATTTTCCGTTAACCTTTTTGTAATTTGTATGAGTGCATCTCTAGCAACACTCGGGTATCTAGTAACCTGAATGAGCTCCTCATTTTGGGATGCACATTTTGGTCGCTTCTCTTTGCAAAATATGCAAATATTTTCTCCAGTGTGCTTCCACATCTCATTGATAATGTTTCCACCTTTCCCAAGAAGTCAACTAATGTTCTTTGACAGAACAAGAATTCTTTAACAAATGGCATCTTCATCATTGTCATTATCACTAGTGCTTCCACTAGTCTTTCCTTGCAATTGTAGGATTGTGTCAGGCATAGATGAAACGCCATCATTAGTCACCACCTGCTATTATTTTGCGTCTCAAACACACTACAAAGATAAAACCTCCATCCAGTTTTTTCATCGTCTCGATGTCTATGCTGTGATTAAGAGAAAATAAATTTGTGGGTAAATGCAGTTCATCTCAGCATTCAATTCATCGACTACACACCTTTTCACGCATTCAAAAAACCACATAAGCACCAAAACATCAAATCTAGAAACATGATTTTCGTACACTTTCAACATAACACAAATGCATATATGTGAAACTACAAAGCAAAAGCAATTATGTGTAAAAATATCTCACGCAAAACCACCTCCGGACTTAACAATGCCCTTCCATCAGTCATTGACATTGGAAACTGATATTAAATAAATGTGGGCCCCGATTATCATGCGTAGGAGGCATTTGTTCTCCACACACGCTACCTTCAAATTATGTAGTCTATTGTGTGCAATAAGCTTTCAATATTTTACTATATGCACTTTCGCATTGTGCAAAATCTATTAACAAGAAAACAAATATTAAAACAAATTACAACTAAAAGACGTGGCTACACCTACCTCAATCCACACAAATTATAAACATGCATTTATTCTCCATATAACCTTCGTACATGCACAATGTCATTCACACAACTACTTTGAAATATCCCTCTAAATCAAAATTTAAAAAAGGATTTACATATTTATTATCTTAGTAAACTTTCCACAACATTTTCACATAACATCCATACATGCATAACTTCGTCCTCTCAACATTAAATGTTTCAGACAACAACCCCAACACTCACTATGCAAAGGACCCCAACTTTCCCAGACATAAATTGTACTCCGAACAAGGAAACATAATAATATTAATTCAACATTGGTTCACTCCCCCTCGGGGCCTATACAAACAACCTACAACTACAATAATTCTCGGATCATTGAACAAAGCATTATGATAACAGTATCTTGCAATCATATCAACAACTAGATTTCCCCAACCAACTTTGCACAACTACTTCTGTAGTTGTGAAATATGTTCCTAAATAATAATTAAAAAAAATCCTTCAAGACATTCATTTTATCGCACAACCCTTTTTCTTCACAAGGATTGAAAACATTGTTTATTTAGCACGCCTAAGTCCCCAGTTCTCCTACACATACTTTGTCCTTCACATAGTGACCATTCTACACAATGAAACCATACTAATTACAAAATTGTTGATCAGTACCAAAACACTTAGTATGCAAAGGACCCCAACCCTCCCACACATACTTTTTCCTCCTCACAAGGAAACATAATAATGTTAATTCGACGTTTGTTCAAAATCCCCACTTCCTATGCTAACAACCTGCAACCACATCACTTTTCGCTTTATTGAATAGAGCACTAACATAATAATGTCCTAAAACTACATCAATTCTCACATCATTGAGTAGAGCACTAACATAACAGTGACAGTGTGAGAGCACTCTCCATTGTAATAGGCACTCAAAAAATCAATTTTATTTTAATTTTTAAAATGAATTATCAGACACTAGAAAAAAATGAAAATCAAACACCCTCTATCCGGGGAATTATGTCCCATTAGAGCTTCCTCAACTAATCGTAAATTAGAAATAATATTTATTCAAAATTTGAAAATTATTTTTGAATTTATGCAAAAATAGAAATATTAAGCACCTTCCCAAAAGTTTGGTTAAATTTTTGACAACACAGCCAACAATGGAGAGTTAATGCAACTTGACCATGAAGCGAATGTTATAGTGCTTGACGAGGAATGGACTAATAAAACTTAACTATTTATATCTTAATATATTTTAATTACCTCTACTTACATAACCAACCATCATATACATAAATTTCACTAACAATAGAAAATATCATTACTATTTATGGTTCAATCTATTTCACTTATCCATTGTATCTCCCTCACGAGGATTAGACATGAACACCATTTTGGAAATACAAAATTTTGTATGGACACCTCGTATATAGATACATACCTAGAAGAGGTTATCAATGATAAATTATTCACCAAAAAACACTAAATAATTATTTTCTTTTCCTAAATAACATAAATGCCCATAACTAACAAATAACTATGAAATGAATTAATATCACATGTGTGTGACCTTCCCAAGGAAGTATTTAGTAGTTCCAGGCTAGCCGCTATTTTTGGCTTTCAATATCTATCTCCAATTAGATATATATCTCATAATTTTGTGACATCAAATCCTACCTTGATTGCCTTGCATAAAATTGAAGTGACCATTGTTAAGGAAAGTGGGGATATGTATTTAAAGAATGGCCCTATTGCTTACATTCATCGACCTATAATAGTGGTGAACCATTCAAATGTCAAATCATAAATCTCCCTACATCTAAATGATTGACATCAAATTCGCAATGTATGCATCATTAAAACATGGTGAAGTACCCTGTACAAACGTTATCATTTGAAAATAAGAGTTGAACCAATCATATTTAAAATAGATAATTAATTAATCACTGAGCTATTCAATAATATTGGTAAAAGTAAGTTTCATTGCCGAAAATAAAGAAACTCACTTTTGAATATATAGATATAAAGAAAGTTAAGAACTCCTTGAGAAGCTAATGCCTCATTGAAATATATTTTAATTAACAACAAATAATGAGAACAAGAAATATGCGTGAAGAAAACTTAACAATTATAGAAAACACCACCAATGATGTAAAGATACTACACTATAATCGAATGAAAATTTCTTACAGTCCATGGAAAGGAACATGGCCCTTTATTAGTAAACAATGCTCCTATGTTTCCTTTCCCCAATAATGCATGGACATGGAGCATGTATATCAATGGATGGACATGGACCCAAACTTGCCATGAGCACATAGATCATGATCAGACTCTTCAGGACATAGACCAATACTTGTCATCTCAATCCTCTTAATCTTTAAGCATTTTATTGAATGATTTGATAATCTTTGTTATAATGTATTTTTATAACTTAATTTTTTTCTTCAAATCATATTTTTATTGCATCCTAGTTTTAGTCTATATTATGAAAATCTATTTCAAATCTTTGAAAAAAAGAAAGCATTTATCATTGAATTATAAACATGGTTATATCAACAATATAACTAGATACACAATAAAAAGCTAATAAGTATATATAATAACATTATAGAAAGGGAAATTGTTTCTATTCACTTATATGATTATTTCATTCATGGAAAATTGTTATTATGTTTTCAATATCTATTTACTTTTAAACTTAATTATACTATATAATTTTATATAACATTTATAAATAAAATACAAGACAAA
>APFE031114807.1:34784-98334 GCA_000404065.3 Pinus taeda | reverse complement strand
CAAACTACAATTAGCAATATCACATAACTGTTTGAACTCCAAAATAACCATAAAACGAATTTAAAATCCCAAAAAAATCAGTTAAATGCTTGCGTTAGCGTCCGGGTTTCGTGCCTAATCAACTCGGTCGTTTCATATCGGACTCGGTCCGTTTTGGCCGAGTCAGCAATGACTCGGCCGAGTCATTCAATGACTCGGTCGAGTCATTCAATGACTCGGCCGAGTCATTGCTGACTCAGCCTTCCGAACCGGGTTATGCACCGTTTTCATGTGGAGGCTATCGAAACGGACCAACTCGGCCGAGTCAATGTTGACTCGGCCGTTTCTTAAAACAATGGGTAGGACTGTGTATTGTGCCCTAGCCAGTCCAAAGGTGCAATAGTCAATGAGACAACAAACAGTGAGCTAGTGCATGTGCTTTGGAGTGCATCTTATGTTTTGTTGGGTCAAAGAAGTTGACCAGTTTGGATCAGAGTTTTTGCAGACTATTGGTGCCGTGTGGAGGACCTTTCATGGTGATAAAGTGTCCATCTTAGGAGCAAAACCAACAGTGTAGTATTGGGAATCTTTGCACTGTTGGAGGGCAGCGTGTGGATGTCCAAAGTAGAATTAGACTAGTAGCCTTGAAGTGACGAAGATAGCTAAATATTGGGTGAAGTTTGCAGCCTTATGAGTAGCTCTTTGATGGACGAAAGAGGCTACTAGAAGGCAGATTGAAGCTCGGTAATTGGCCAACCTAGAGCGCAAATTTATGAGCCCGTGTACATGCAGCAGAAGTGACATGGAACAGTGTTTGGTGGCAGCCCTCCTGGAGTCTCAATGTGTAGTGGCCTTGATGGACTAAGGCACTACTAGTGAGCAGTATAGAAGCGAAGGACTGGCAGGACAAGATACAACATAGAAGCTGCAGCAAAGTTTGTCATTGTATCTTGTATACCATAAACTGTTGTATTATTCAGATTTGGTTTAATATAACGAGGATTGGGTTGTACATTATTGTACAATATTTGTTAAAAATTGTGTATATTTGTGCATGTGTGATTTATTGCTTTATATTTTCCGTTGTGCAAAGTAGTTCTTGTTGAGATTCTTGGTTTGGCAGCGTCAGTGATTCTAAGACTCTAACCTAGACCCAAGGTCGTCGAAATTCAACATGGTATCAGAGCGTGTCTAAACTACTTGGAAGTAAGTAAATCAAAGTTGTGCGCAGCGAAGTACAGCATGAGAGGGAGTTGGTCACATTGTAAGTGAAGGGCTCACTACAATGTCGAAGTTGCAGGCAAGACTCCGGTATGAGGACAAGTTGGAGGGGTTGTCTAACTATAGTCCTTGGAAGGAAAGGATCAAGTTGGTCTTGTAGGTCAACAGGACCTAGGAGTTCACCAAGAAAGGGATCAAGAAGCCAGCCGACCCTAAGGAGCTGGAAATATATGAAGATTTGGATGCGAGGGCGGGATTGATCATCCTAGATGGTGTGAAGCACGCCCTAATACCTCATTTGTCTGGGAAGAACAATGCACATAAGATGTGGATGGCTCTTCAGAATTTGTTCCAGAATAAGAACGAGAACCGAGTACTGGTATTGGAGGATAAGTTGAAGTCCACCTAGATGATAAAGGGTGAAAGTGTGACCTTGTATCTGACGAGGTTGTCTCAAGTCAAAGATGAATTTGCTGCTATCAGTGTGACTATCTCAAATGGAGATATGGTAAGGATTGCCTTGAAAGGGTTCACCAAGGAATGGAAGCCCTTCATCAAAGGGATTGTTGCCAGGGAGAAGCTGCCAGACTAGGATAGGTTGTGGGATGACTCCATTTAGGAAGAGTTGTGAGACAAGGATCATCAAAAGAAGAAGTCTTTTGATGATGACGTAGCACTTGCAGCGCGAATGAAGGGTATGCAAAAGAAGGACTTGAGCAAAGTCAAGTGTTTCAATTGTGGCGAGATCGGTCATTATTCGTCGAGATGTCCGCTAAAGAAGAAGGGATATGATGAGAAAAGGAAAGGGAAGCAAACTGTCGGTGTTGCCACTTCAGCTGAGATCAATGATCTCACCAAGAGATTGGAAGAGGAGGACTTTGCTATGATTTATCATTTCTCGCATGGTACTATCAATGAGGATGGATGGTACGTGGACAGTGGTGAGACGAAGCATATGACAAGGTCACAAGAGGTTTTTGAGACTCTAGCTAAATGGGACTCGAAGCCGCAAATGGTGTTGGGCAAAAAGAGTCAGTTGGAGATCCGAGAATCGGGAGTTGTGCCATTCAGGATGGAGACAAGACGTGTGATGTGGGTCCAAGATGTACTATTTGTACCAGGACTCAGATATAGCGTGATTTCTATCTCAATGATCGAGAGGAAGGGGTTTGAGGTCTTATTCTAGGATGGGAAGGCAAGACTCAGGCCTAGAGGCTCTAAGTCTGATGGGATCATACTCGAAGTTAGAGAGCATGGTCTCTACAGGTTGACGGGCAAGCCTGTGGATCATGGAAAGAAGCAGGTGGAGTAGATGCAGGTTCCAGGGAAGCAGGAGCAAGTGCAAGTGTAGGTGCAGGCTTCAAAGGAGCAAGTACAAGTTCCTGAGAAGAAGGTACACTTTCCCTAGAAGAAAGTCCAGGTTCCAAAGACTTAGAAGGAGTCAAGTTCGAGAGGGAGCTTACAGATTCAGAGGGAGACTCTACAGTCCAAGAAGAGCGCGTGGTCAGTTGGGAGCAAGGGTGCTCCTACAACTACTAAGAAGGAATTGTGGAGAGAGTGGAAGACGTTACAGAATAAGAAGAAGAAGCAGGGTGCTTCCAGCAGTGACAATGGCACTTTCGAGAAGGGTGTAGTTCAGTGTACAGCGATTGTTGCAATTATGAGCGCAAGGAGTTGGGTAAGTGTTGTGAGTAGTGATGATGATGATGAGTTACTTCCTAGTCTTGGAAGTACCTCGCTCGCTAAGAGGGAGTGTTGATTTGTGTAGCTTGGGAGGTCCTCCAAGCCCCAGGGTTCAAGGTTTGGAGGGCAAAGCGCCACAAGAGTCACTTGTGGGCTTGGAACCCAAGCATGGGGTTTTGCACCCATCAAGATTTGGGTCAAAACCATGATGAATTTGAGCTTGAGAAAATTTAAAGTGATAGAGCTTGGCGAGTCGATTCCAACGCTCCAGAGATCATTCAAATCGGAGCTATAGAAACGAAGTTATGAATTTTTGAAGTGGACAATTAATTGTGGACAGCCAAAGTCATGTAGGCTTGAGGAATTCATCCAAGAGACATGTTTATTCAAATGAATTAGTGGAGCCCCTCATTTGTGTATAAATAGAGGGTGAAGAAGATTCATTTTTCTCATCCATTTGTGCAACAGATACACAAGATATCAGCTCATGGAGGGAGAAGACTTATCTGTTTGGGTCACAGCAAAGGAAGAAGGCAAGAACAGGAGGTTGAGTTCTGTCCTAGGGCTTTTTAAGGAGGTCGAGGTTCAAAAAGGAAGGCTGCGAGCCTATTCTTGGAGGCCGAGACAACTAGGAGGAAGTCTAGACTGTTTTTGTGGGTTAAGGAGAAGTGCAAACCCTTGGGAAGGGTTGTCGCAGCAAGGAGAAGGCTTGTTGTAACAAGCAGCAATCCCTAAAGCAAATGCAGGTCTGTGCTAAGGAAAAACAAGAGGGCAGTAAGGCCTATTTGGAAGTGTTGAAGCATGAGCAGACAATATGGGGCTTAAAGAAGGCTGGAGAAGGGTGACCGCAGCTAAAGGAGGACTGTTGCAGCAATTTTGTGAGGGTTTGTAGGACTGTGTATTGTGCCCTAGCCAGTCCAAAGGTGCAGCAGTCAAAGAGACCACAAACAGTGAGCTCGTGCATGTGCTTTGGAGTGCATCTTGTGTTTTGTTGGGTCAAAGAAGTTGAACAATTTGAATTAGAGTTTTTGTAGCCTGTTGGTGTCGTGTGGAGGACCTTCCGTGGTGATAAAGTGTCCATCTTAGGAGCAAAACCGACAGTGTGGTATTAGGCATCTTTGGACAATTGGAGAGCAGTGTGTGGACGTCCAAAGTAACCTTAGACTAGCAGTCTTGAAGTGATGAAGATAGCTAAAGATTGGGTGAAGTTTGCAACCTTATGAGTAGCTATTTGATGGATGAAAGAGGCTACTAGAAGGTAGATTGGAGCTCGGGAATTGGCCAACCTAGACAGCAGATTTATGAGCCTGAGCACATGCAATAGAAGTAGCATGCAGCAATGTTTGGTGGCAGCCAACCTGGAGTCTCGATGTGTAGTGGCCTTGATGGACTAAGGCACTACTAGTGAGCAATACGGAAGCGAAGGACTGGCAGGGCAAGATAAGACATAGAAATTGCAGCAAAGTTTGTCATTGTATCTTGTATACCATAGATTGTTGTATTAGTCAGATTTTATTTAATATAACGAATATTGGGTTGTACATTATTGTACAATATTTGTTAAAAACTGTGCATATTTGTGCATGTGTGATTTACTGCTTTATATTTTCCACTGTGCAAAGTAATTCTTGTTGAGATTCTTGGTTTGGTAGCGTCAGTGATTCTAAGACTCTCACCTAGACCCAAGGTCGTCGAAATTCAACATGCAAAGGGTGCGTGCTTGGGAAATATGCTAAGGCAGCATTCCCAAGAAGTGACAGCAGAGTAGATGGCGTGTTATACACTCAGAGATTTGTGGCTCTATGTTGACTAGTGCTCTCAGTAGGGCCAAATACTTTGTCACCTTTATTGATGACCATTCCAATAAAACCTGGATCTACTTCTTGAAGACCAAAGACGAGGTCTTTGATCGTTTCAGGGAGTTTAAGGCTCTCGTGGAGAATGCAACAAGGAAGAAGATCAAGGTGCTTTGCTCAAATAATGGTGGAGAGTATATTGATAAAGACTTCACAGATTTTTGTGGGAAGGAAGGCATCAGAAGGGAGTGGACAGCTACATCTAATCCGCAGCAGAATGGGGTAGCGGAGCGGAAAAACAAAACTATAATAGGGGTTGCAAAAGCAACATTATATGACCAAGATTTGCCCAGGTTTCTATGGGTAGAGGAATGTAACACAACATTGTATATTCAAAACAAGACTCCTCATCGAGCATTGGGAAGAAAACGCCAGAAGGAGTCTTCACATAGAAGAAGCCAGAAGTTAGTCACTTCAAGATCTTCAGCAACACTGCTTATTGCCATGTGCCAGATAAGAAGCACACCAAATTGAATCAAACTGGAGAAAAAGCGTTCCTTGTTAGGTACAACATGACCTCAAAGGCATACAGGATCTACATTCCTAGCCATAAGAAGGTTGTAGTGAGACGGGACGTAAAGTTCATGGAGAACCGAGCTTTCAAGAGATCTTGTGAGATACTTGCAGGTGATCAATATCAACTAGTTGAAGCTCCATTAGTCCAACAGCAGGGGCAGCCAGTGGGATCCAATACAGTGACCAAGACTAGCATTTCCTCAGGTGTAGGGGATCCAATGAAATCACAACAGAGGGAGCAACAGAGGCAAGATGAGGAGGAGTTGGTTGAACCTCCCACTGCTAGGGGTCGAACCAATAGAGAGGTTCGTCAGACATTGAGAGATGCAGAGGAGTTCATTGGAGCTCCTACGACAAACAAGAGAAAGCGCAAACAGTCTGACAGGTACCAAGCATTAGTGGCTCAGGTTGCAAAACCTTCCAGCTTTCAGGAGGCCACATAGCATCAAGTGTTGGTAGATGTCATGGTAGAGGAGTACAGCTCTATCATGACGAATGATGTTTGGGAGGTGGTGTTAAGCCCTGAGGATGGATCAGTTGTAAGTTCTCGTTGGATCTAAAAGATCAAGTATGTTGCAGACGGAAACAAGGAGAAGTAAAAGGCTAGATTCGTGGCAAAAAGGTATGCGCAAAAAGAAGGGATAGATTATGAGGAGACCTTCACCCCAGTTGTCAATAATTCTATCTAGTCAATTATATCCCTTGCAGCTCAGATAGGGTAGCAGATTCACCAAATGGATGTCAAGACAACATTCTTGAACCAGGTGATAGAGGAGGAGGTGTACAAAGAACAGCCAGAGGGCTTCGAGATTCACGAGAGGCACACACAAGTGTGCAGACTAAAGAAAGCTCTATACCGACTCAAGTAGGCTCTTAAGGCATGGTATGGTCGGATTAACAGCTACTTGCAGCAAATGGGATTCGTCAAGAGCGACACAGATCCCAACCTTTACTATTTGATGGTAGAGGATCAGCCACTCATCCTAGTATCTGTATTGTATGTGAATGGTCTCTTCCTGACAGAGTCATCAGGGCTCATAGAGGATTGCAAAAGGAACCTGGTAGCAGAGTTTGATATGGAGGATTTGGGGTTGATGCACTATTTCCTAGGATTGGAAGTACAGCAAAAGGACAGGGAACTCTTCCTTGGTAATGGGAGATATGCTAAAGATATTCTAAAGAGATTTAGAATGCAAGATTGTAGACCCATGTCAACGCCCATGATCACCAACTGGAAGAAGATAGACGCATCAGATGACAAGGATGTTGACCCCACCTTGCATAGACAACTCATCGGTTCTCTCATGTATTTGGTCAACACTAGGTCAGATATCTGCTTCGCGGTCAATACCCTCAGTGAGTTTATGGTGGAACCAAAGAGGGTACATTGGACAACAACGAGGCACAATTTGAGGTATGTATGTGACACAACAGAGTATGGGTTGAAATACACCCAAGGGGATGATGTCAGATTATGTGGGTTCACAAATGCAAATTGGGCACGCAATTTAGTGGACAGGAAAAGTACCTCAAGGTATTGCTTCAGTGTTGGATCAAGGATGGTTTCTTGGTACAGCCATAAGCAGAAGTTAGTAGCATTGAGCTTTGCAGAGGCAAAGTATATGGCATCTAACACAACAAAGTGTGAAGATATATGGCTTCAGAAGTTGATGGTAAGCTTGTTTAGGCAGAGGATGGAGTCAACCAGTGTCTACTGTGATAATCAAAGTTGCATCAAGCTCTCTAAAAATCCAGTGTTTCATGATAGGTCGAAACACATAGATATTTGGTGTCATTTCATCAAATATTGTGTGCAGCGTGGAGCGATCCAGCTATAGTATGTTTACATAGATGAACAAGTTGCAAATATACTCACAAAAGGTTTAGGGAGAGCTAAGTTCGTCTATTCCAAATAACAAATGGGTATGGTGGAGACCCCATTTCAATAGCAGGGACAGAGTATGTTGGATGCTTCTCAGTTGCAATAGTTGCAATAGCAACAACAACAGTTGAGAGGGAGTTGCAATGTAGATGCAGAGTTGGCAGCACTATAACATTGTCAACAGCAGCACAGATGCAGAGTTGCACAATGGTTGGTGGGCAGTGGCAAGTAGTCACAATGGCCATACATCAGTAACATATGGAGGATGATGCAGAGGTAGGGTGTTGGAGGAATTCAACATTAGAACATCTTCCTCGCTAAGAGGGAGTGTTGGTTTTTGTAACATCGGATGGAGTTCTAGTCTCGAGACTTTGTGGAGAGGCTAAACACAAGAGTTCTCCAAAACCCAAAAATTGTTTCTAGAAATTCCACCTAGAGATGGCTCAATTAAATTAACTCACCATAATTTAAAATGTCCTAACTTAGGAAAAGTGGTTAAGTAATAGGCATTAACTGAGAAATGTGTGAATCATCTAGAAACTCACACAGATCAACTTTGAGATGATTTGAACCATCGATTAAGTTTTAATCTTGGTCATTGGAATCCCAACTAGATTATAAGAGAAGGTCAATGGGTAGATGGAGAACACACCACTACAGATACTCAGTGATCTGGGCAATTTGATTTTCTAGTGCAGGTGATTCAGCAGTAGAAATTGAGCCAGTGGATCGAGCAGCAGGTGGCAAAGGAGCATTATAGCAGCATTCTGGAGGAGATTCCAATTCTGGAGAGTCAAAAAGAAGAGGCCGAAATTATTCTCCAGGAGGTTGCACAAAGGCAGCGCAAAGCCTCAATTGAGTGGCTCGATTCAGCTAAGAGATGCTAGTTTTCAGTTCTAAAGGCTGGGAATATTTTTCAGAGTGCCGGAGGGGCAGTTTCCCAAACAAACAGTAGGCAGGACGACTTGATTTGTAGGAATTTCGGGCTTAGCGTGAGAGGGTTTGTGCAGGGTGATGTGCGTAGGTGGACTGTTTGCTTTTCAGAGGTAATCAAGTGTCGGGGTTGCTCGGAGAGAGGGTAAAATTCCTTAGTATATTTTTGTATAGTAATAAAAACCCTCACTGCTGCACCAGTTTTCCCACATTGGGTTTTTCCATGGACAATTGTCCAAAAATAACGGTGTTATAATTTTTCTGTGTGCTGCCATTTTTTTATATCCGCGGTATTTTATTTGTGAATATTGCAGCGTGGTTAATTTGTTGTTGCTGGAGCAATAAATTGCATAATTAATTTTGAAGTTAGACGAATTAATTCCAATTACTGCAATAAAATTTCAGTAGTGAAATTTTCACAGGTAGCACCAAATAAAGTGAGTATTCATAGCTCCTCAAATTATTTAGGGCACCTTAAATCCTCATCTCTGAGAATTTGCTTGTTTTAATGTATGTGGAACGTAAATTGCCTAATACTTCAATCCACAAAGATCCCTGTTTGCTGGCATCTAAAGGGAGTAATCTTATCTCCTTGAACTTGCTTGTTTTAATGTATGTGGAACGTAAATTGCCTAATACTTCAATCCACAAAGATCCCTGTTTGCTGGCATCTAAAGGGAGTAATTTTATCTCCTTGAACTATTTAGAACACCTTAAACTCTTGTCATCAGATTTGATTTGTAGTTTATCATTCCAGAATTTCTTTATTTCAGATCAAAATTTTTCAAATTTTGTTTACGAAGGAAAATCCGAAATTCATTCTGATTTCAATTCTGAAACTTAAATGTATGAATCTATAATTTTAGAATCTATGAGGTTATAATGTATAGATATATATAACACTTAAAAACATTAGGGTTAGGGTTCCGATTCTCCAATTCCTAATTTTGGAACGACTGCCGCAACGGCACCAGATTCTTTGGCCGATTCCGATCACACCCACAATCCGTGTAACTTTGGAGACGGGAAACGGCGGGTGTAGAGCGTACAGATGAATCTGCCAGGGCCAATTGGGAAGGGGAAACACCCCCCACCTTCATCACTGTTGTATCCACCTCTGATTGTAGCCTCATTCGTTCCAGGTTATGCTCATTTTCTTTTGAAAGTAATGCTATTGCATACTCCACGTAAGTCTGGTCATGAACCAGGTAGATACATTTCCTTTCATGGATTATCGGTTCTTTGTTATGTTCCTAGTAGGGAAAATACTGACCTTAGAACAGTGCAAATATTTTTTGAGTACTGTGGTTTTGCTTCCTTCGGAAGCAAGCCATTGTCTGGATTGAATGTACTGTTTTCTGTATAGTATTTACGTATCTAGTAGCTAAATTAACAAAAAAAATGTACGGCGACACCGCAAAGTGGCACAAAATGTCTTTCGTAAAGGATTCTTTTTAATCTTCAATGAGGTCGTCACTTAAAGAGCGACACAATTTATCAAGATCGTCTCAAAAGTTGTGCTTCAAAACGAAAGGCCACTTCAAAACTAGCGTTCATAAACTACTGGTGGAAAGATATAAGTTTACTTACCCAATGTTTTCCTGGCATTTTTCGAAGAACTCAGCGGTGCAGTGGATGCCTTGGCCCGATCTTCATCGTCCTTCGGATCCCCTGAATCCAGCGATAGAGCCGAGAAACTGTTTGCAATATTCTTCTTTTTCATTGATTTGAGTCAAAACTCACCGGCAATTAAAAACTGGAATTCGTTATCGAGCCGTTACCCAAAGCGCTTGAAACAATTCAGTAATGGATTGATTCAAGTGAGAAATAAGCATAAAACAGTAAAAGATAGCAGAAACTGAATTATTGAAGCTGGCAATTCGGTGGACGAGGCGTATTGGCAATAACTGAAATTGGAGGGTCCTGGAGCTATAATGTTACGCCATTGCCAATATAATTGCGGTACTGGACCCTATCTCTCCCGCAAAGAACCTCCCATGTGCTTCTTTCTGTTGGTCTTTGAATGCCCCCATATTCTTCCCTTTCATTTCAAATGGGCGCTTGGTGACGTAACGTTAAAGCTTTTCAGAAATACATATTCTGGTCGGCCCCTTTTATATTTAATTAATGGTTTAAATTGATTTTTTTAATATAAAGAAGAAAGAAAGAAATTGTTGGTCTTTGAACGCCCTCGTATTTTTCCTTTCATTTGAAATGGGCGCTTGGTGACTTAACGTTAAAGCTTTTCAGAAATACATATTCTGGTCGGACTTTTTATATTTAATTAATGGTGTTAATTGAATTTTTTAACGTTAAGAAAAAGGAAAAAAAATTATTTTATTTTAATGTTCATGAGGTTAAAGATAGTTTATGGAACAGATTGTTTTTTCATTTGCTGGATGTATTTGGTTCTTTTTCTGTGAAGCTTCACAATAAATGCTCCCAGCGTCTCGACAAACCCCTCGCTAAATAGATTATCCCGAGACATGTTTGCATAACTTTCTCTGATGTCTTTGAAGGGCTCACATTCTAAAATGAAATGTTTTTTGTTTCCACTTTTCCGAAAGAATAAAAAATGCATGCCCTTACCTCCCACACTTCCTTTGGCCTTTTCCATCACCTTGTTTTACAACGGAGTTGATGAGAATTAATCCTTAACTGAGCAATAAGAATTATTGCTCTCCAAGAGATATTGGCCTCCATGTATGCTTTTGGTTGATGATTATGAGTGGGATTAAGCACTTCAATATAGTAATTTTTCTTTCTTCCTAGCTCCTTATCCCAAGTACGTTTGTGGAACTCTCCCATAACAAAAGTTTTTATCTCTTTGTTGTTTATGGGACATGCATTCAAACAAATACCCCATTTATTAAACCATTTGTTATTTTGTTGCATCCAAGTTTTTTTGCTCTTGCACAATCTATTATTAAAAACAACCTTAGGTCATCTACCCTCTTCCATTTGCTCATTTTTTTTAAAATAGCTTATGACTCGCACCATAGCAATTGCTTCAATAGGAGCAGTCCCTATTTCACTTAACAAGATATCATAAGGAACTGCACTTTTAATCTTAAATTTGTTTGTAATCAAAAGCTTCTGAATTTTCTTAATTTGTCTCCACTGCATGTCAAAGGTACTGCTAGCCCACAATTCACAACCATAGAGAATCACCGGAATCAATAGAAGCCCAAAAAGAGTTTGAGTGGTCTTCCAGTTCCATAACTCTGCCTCTCTACACCTATTTTGAAAAGCATAAAATGTTTTCCAACCCCCCAAAGTTCTTTTCTTTCTACAACCATTCCAGCTTAGAATTTTGTGTGTGTACAGGTAGCTCGAGGCAAAATTCAGAGTTGGATTGGTCCATGCCCCTTCTGTTATTTTGAAGTTACAGCGCTCATGCCTTGTGCAGACCTCTCACTGCTTGTGACAATGACCTGGTGGGATGTTGTTGTGCCTTGCCTCTTTGTCTTCCATCGAGAATGCGCATTGCTTTTCAACGGCAATGTACAAAAAGAAATGTAGAATTTTTGAAGAAAAAATGAGGAATTTCTAAAGGGTTGTCTGATCTAGTGACAATAGAGCAAGCATTTGTGTTTGTTGCCGAAGTAGGGTTGTATATGGCGGACAAAGCCTTGCAAAATCAAGCCCTTGGCACTTCTCACACTCTTTTTGTTTTATTAAATTCTGAATCTTGCAAATGCATTTTGTTTTATTAAATTCTAAATCCTACAAATGCATTCTAAGCTCGAGGAGTCTTATTTTCCTCTGGTATACTATATTTGGCCAACAAACACTACGTGTCTGCATTTAATCTGGTTAGGCTCTATCTGCAGACACTAAATATTTTTTTTATCCATCCTCCCTAACGATTCTCATTACCGACTTCTCAATTTGCCACAATTATTTTTATTTGCCTACTAGAAACGAGGTTACATGTTGTTTGTTTGCTTTCCATATATGAAGTTACTTGCAAGGTAGCATAGGAATGTGTGAATTGCATGCAAGATGGTGTAGCATGCCTAGCCCATAATTGAAGGGACGTAGGTTGGCATTGCAGTGTCTTTATGCTTTGTGAATGAATGGAAGCATTATTCAGGCCTTCTCCACACAATATTGGGACAAGTTTGACCTATAATGGATCATTTGAATGCCAAAATACATTGAATTCTTTGAACAAAAAGAGTCATCATACCTTCGCTTTCATCGGCAAACATGGTTGTAATTGTTTCCTAATGTTAGGCCTCTATAATAGTAGTGATTCCCCCATTACTATTGTCATTGTATCCCTTATTGTTATTATTGTGCCCCTATTGTTCCCATATTGTTATTAGTACGCCCCATAGAAACCCACTATTGTTATTTTTGTGCCCTTATGTTATTACTGTTATGTCAACTTGATTATATTGTGATCCCTTAGACTCCTATATATAGAAGGGAGCTTTAGTCATTTGTATCATCCAAGAATTGTTCATTTGTGTAATGCAAAGGTTTCCCCCTCAAGGAGGTGGAATTCTAATGCGTTGATCTATCCTTTCTATCTTTTTGTGAGTTGGTTTCTTAACATTTGGTATCAGAGCTTTGAATTCTAGGGTTTCGCTGCTCCAAACAAAACATCATGGCATTTTCGCCATAAATTTTTCTTTGCGACGTTTCAAAAGTTAAAAAAAAAAAAAAGAACCATTTGAGTTGAAATCGTTCTGAACTTCGGATCCAAATTTAAGAGCTTGCCTTGCTATATTTGCGAAGATATGATCTGAGGAAGTTAGGGTTTTTGCAGATTCCTGAATTACATTCCAAACAGGTGACCTGGGGAAAATCGTCATAACTTTTGTTTTAAGCATCAGATTGAAATTTTGTAAGAAGTTTTAGAAAGAGGATTGCGTATAGTTTTTTGTGTATCAATTTCAGGTATTAAGGTTGAAACATTGACATGTGGCACACCGTACAAATTTGCTCTACTGAACTAGTCTATAATCAGGTCACCGTGGGAGATTTGGCATAACTCTTCCTTAGAGAATCCAATCTTGATCAGACTTGCAGGGTTAGAAAGAGGACTCAAAGGGCTACTGCAAGACGAGTTTTTAAATATTTGAAATTCGCAGTTATAGAGATACAACAGATTCAATATCAAGCTCTTACAAAGCGAAAAAAAAAAAAAGGTGTGTAGTTTTTTTTTTTTTAATTTTGCATAAGATTGGTTTGAAAAAATAGTTTGAACGAATTCAAACTGAATAGTGAAGAATTATTAGCATTAATTAATGCCCCAAAGAAATAAAATGGGAATACCTAGTAAGCAACCTGAAAGCTTTAGCATGACTCGTGAAGAAGAGGAATAAATGCAACATGATATATCAAAATTATAAGACCAAGTACAACAAATTTCATTCTCACTAAAGGTAAATGAAGCCAAGATGAATGGTCTGGAAGCTAATATGCATGGCATGAAAGTTAAGATGGATGGCGTGGAAGCTAAGACGGATGGCATGGAAGATAAGACGGATGGCATGGATGATAAGATGGAAGAATTGAAGATAAATTTGAATAAGTTGCTACAAGAAATGGTCACTAATGGTGAAAGGGTAGTAAAGTAAACTCATGATGAGAACAAAAGAAATGTTAATCATGATTTCATAGACTATAGTGTTGGATTGAAAATCCACCATGTTCCAAAAATCGATATGAGGAAGTTTGATGGCAAGGATCCTGGAACATGGATACTACAGATGGAGCAATTTTTCAATCTCCATAATGTGCAAAACACACAAAAGGTATGTATTGCAACTTTATATTTGGAACCAAATTAGTTTGTATGGTATCGATGGCTTTGCTCTCATAAACAAATTGTCACTTGGGCAATTTTTACGGAGGAAATAATAGCACATTATGAGGATACAAAAAGCAACACATTTTTTAGCCAATTGATAAATCTCAAACAAAAGGGTTTAATGGTGGAGCACATTGAGGACTTCCAAAAATTGAACATAAGGATAAAAGATATTCCAGAGGAGCATAGGATTGATGTGTTTATAGGGAATTTAAAGGATAATATCCAACATGAGGTTCGCTTTTGGGAACCTAATTCATTGGAGAAGGCATTCAGGTTAGCAAAAAAAATGGAAAGCAAAATTATAGCAACGAAGAAGCTTACCACTCACAACTATAAAGATGGAAGTGTTGTTGCCCCTAGCCTTCCACAACCTACAAGGTTGACACCACAACAATTGGAAGAAAAAAGAGCAAAAGGGCTTTGTTACAGTTGTGATAGCAAATACACTAAAGGTCATAGTGTGCTGGAATATTTATTCTACATAGATTGTGAAGAGAGGAGAAAAGAACAAGAATGTCAAAGAAGAGGATATACTCAGGAATAAACCTATATAAAAAAGATATGAATTCGACCATATCTGTAATGCATTGGCTAGAATACCCCTTCTCAACTATCATGATAAGAAGGGACATATCAAGAACAAAAGGTATTAGTGTTTGATTGATTCTGGAAGTACCCCAATTTTATTCATTGTAATATAACAAAGGAATTGAATTGGCTTCCGATTTTCCAACATCCAGAGTGTCAATGATAGTTGCAAGTGGAGGACATCTTGCTCTGAAAGTGCTATAATATCAAGCTATCCATGGGAGATATGTATTGAATAACCAATGCTCTCCATTCCAATGGGGGTGTTGATTTGTACTAGGAGTCCAATGGCTACATCTTGGTACAATAGCTTTTTTTTCAAAAACTTTACATGAATTTTGTGGCGGAAGGAAATGAAGTTGAATTAAAGGGGTATTGCAGGGAACCAAGAAAGATAATTAGCTCTAAGTATGACAAAGCTTCTAAAGAAGGAACCAACAAGGTGTAATTGACAATTATGTTCGCTAGAGGTTCCCATGTCGAAATCATCTATTTCTCGAGATCTCCAAAAAGTCTTGGACAATCATTCCAAGGTATTTGAGACTCCCAAAGGTCTCCCACCTATTCATGATCATGATCATGCTATTCATTTGATTCCAAGGAGTGTTCCTCCAAACATGAGGCCATACAGATATCCCTATGCCCAAAAGAGTGAAATTGAACATATGGTTGCAGAAATGCTAGAGGCTGGTATAATTCAACCTAGTCAAAGTTCTTTCTCTGCTGTAGTAATATTGGTGCACAAGAAGGATGGATCATGGTGCATGTGTCCGGATTATAGGGAGCTCAACAAGCTCACTATTAAAGATGAATTTCCCATTCCTATCATTGATGAATTATTGAATCAATTTAATTCACCAAGTTGGATCTTCGTTCAAGATATCATCAAATCAGAATGAAAACTGAAGACATTCCAAAAACAACATTTAGAACTCATGGGAGTCATTATGAATTTTTGGTCATGCCTTTTGGCCTTACCAATGTACCTTCTACATTTCAAGGTTTGATGAATTCCATTTTCAAACCCCTCCTTATAAAATTTGTGTTCGTATTTTTTGATGATATACTAATCTACAGCAAGTCTTGGAAGGATCATGTTGAACATGTTGACAGGGTGCTCAAACTATTGGAGGAGAAACAATTATATGCAAAAAGCTCCAAATGTTTCTTTTGGAGTACAAGAGGTGGAATATCTTGGTCATATTGTATCTCATGAAGGTGTTAAGATAGACCCTAGCAAAATTAAAGCTATTAAGGAATGGAAAATCCCCACATCCATAAAGCATTTGCGAGGATTTCTCGAGTTGACAGGGTATTATCATAAGTTTGTTAAGAATTATGGGAGAATAGCAGCACCTCTAACAACATTATTGAAGAAAGATGCATTTTCATGGAGTCTAGAAGCAACAAAGGCCTTCGAACATATTAAAGAGGCAATGTGCCAAACACCGGTCTTAGCTACGCCGGACTTCACAAGAACCTTTATTGTGGAATGTGATGCTTCAAGAAATGGAATTGGTGATGTTTTAATGCAATATGAAATACTCGTTGCTTTCGAAAGTCTTCCAATCAAGGGAAAGTATTTACTCAAAGCTAGTTATGAGAAGGAAATGTTGGCAATACTACATGCACTTAAGAAATGGCAACCCTACCTAATGAGAAGACACTTCAAGGTAAAAACGGATCATGATAGTCTTAAATACTTTTTAGAACAAAGATTATCCTCTGAAGAGCAACAAAAATGGGTCACAAATATGTTAGGTTATGACTTTGAAATCATCTACAAAAAAGGAAAGCAAAATGTTGTGGCAGATGCACTCTCAAGAAAGGATGAGGATGTGGAAGCATTATTGTGCACCATTTCTATTATCCAACCATATTGGATAAACGAAGCAAGGGAGGAATGGAAGAATGACGAAGAAGTGTGGGCACTCATTTGAAAGTTACAATAAGATCCCAATACATCTGATATATTTAGCTCGAAAAATGATTTGTTATGGTACAAAGATCACTTATACTTATGTAATAATGCCCAACTCAAACAAAATATTCTTATGGAATTGCACACTTCTCCCTTAGGAGGGCACTCAGGATTTTTAAAAACTTACCACAGGGTTAAGAAAGAATTTTTTTGGGATGGCCTTAAATCAGATATTCAAAAGTTTGTGGCGGAATGTTTGGTTTGCCAACGAAATAAAGTTGAAACAATTAAGACACCGGGTCTATTACAACCTTTATCCATTCCAAGCCAACGTTGGGAGGAGGTTTCAATGGATTTTATCACAGGTTTACCCAAGTCTGAAGGAAAGAGTGTCATCATGGTGGTAGTTGACAGACTTACCAAGTATGCACACTTTTGTGCATTATCACATCCATTTAAAGCCAGTACAGTTTCTACTGCATTTCTGGAAACAATTCAAAAACTACATGGAAACCCAAAGATTATTGTAAGTGACAGAGATCCCATTTTCACTGGAAATTTTAAGACAGAATTATTTTCTTGTCTTGGTACTCAGTTAGCTCATAGCTCATCTTATCATCCTCAATCTGATGGGAAAACTGAGATAGTAAACAAATGTTTGGAAGGATATCTTCGTTGCTTTGTATCCGATAAACAAACATAATGGGTCAAATGGTTGCCTCTGGCTGAATGATGGTATAACACTTCCTTCCATACTGCAACAAAAATGACCCCATTTATGGCACTTTATGGATATCATCCACCATCCATCACATCATATTTAAGAGAAAATTCTAAGTGATCCAAATCAGATCCACAAAAGACTGTCAAGAACCTTGACTGTATCGAGTTGAACAAATCTCTAATGAAATCCAAAACAGCACCAAAACACCCTGAACCAGTGGCCATGGCAACCGGCGCGGAACGACGAGGACCTCGGTCAAAGTGCACTGACCGAGGCCCATGGAGACTGCGCAGGAGGTCAAAACAACCCCTAGGAGCCCCGAATCGGGAAAAGGAGGCAATTTTGATGCGTGATTATGGGCAAACGGGGCCAAAATGGGGAAGCGTTAAGCACTCGGTCAAGTTGGGAGCCAGAGAACCGCGGGCGGAGAAAGAAAAAGCGCTAAAGTGCAAAGTCGGGACCCACACCCTGGAAACCAGCGGTTTTGATCGGGGTGCCCTTGAACGGTAAGAGGTTTTGGATAGGAGCGGAGCGATCCCACTCAACGATCGATGTGTGGCAGCAGAGGTGAGAGAAAAACCGCCATGATCGCGTGCTATCGGTCGAGCAAGTCAACCGTGCTTGACGTGTGTATGACGTTGGATTTGGAGGAGCCCAAATCGGACGACTGAGATTGCACCCGATAGAAAGAAGCGGAATCGACAGGGAATTAAGCCGTGATTTAAAGGGATTTGGAATCCATTGACGACCACGGTGGAGAAAGAACGTATCCATGACATAATCGAGGAAATGAATCGACGAGCAGACTGGAACTGTTCCGACGGGGACACTTGGCACTTCCCGAGCATTCATGCTAACACCGAACAGGGAACTCCAAGCGCAACTGCAGAAGGAGAATTGACGCAGGCGGGAGAGGAACCGAACAGGCATAGGGATCGAATGGTTAAAGCCATGAACAAAGACAGTCGAAAGGAGAGGAGGATTTTGAGAGCAGTCCAAATGACCAAGAGAGACAGTGAACAGTGAACCCTCAGAGGAGGACTAAACACAGAGAACAGTAAAGCCAAGAAGAGGAGACAGAGGGCCGAGCTAACCACAAGCAGCATCAAGCACCAAAAAGCTTGAAGATTCAAGCCTTCCCATAGGGGAATCTGTCCAGACTGAGCATCACATTTGGCTCTTTCCACTATAGACCAAGGGTCACAGAGCTGGTAGGAAGAATAAGAGTCTATGAACTCTGAGTGGCTTGGGGAATCCAAGAACCACCCTGCCAAGCAAAATCTGCTGTCAGGAGAACTCATATTGAGTCCTTGTATTTTAATTTCTCTACTGCAAGACACAATAAAACAAGGCCACCTCTGAAACTGGACTGGAGACGTAGCCCTGGAAGAATAGGGTGAACTCCTTATTAAAAACTGTTTGTGTCTTTGTGTTGCTTACTGTATTTCTCTACTGTCTTTCCCTTTAAATTTCTGTGTATTGGCAATCTGATCGATCCGTTGCTTAAATAACATAGAACACACACCAGCACATGAGTCTGTAATACCTTTTGTTTAACGAATCTTCAACTGATGGCACTCATAGGGTGATTATCATATCACTAAGGTTCAAGAAGTGGAACATCACATCGAGCATCAACAACAAGTTCTCCAACTCTTAAAGGATAACCTCATGTTGGTGCAGAATAGAATGAAACAACAGGCAGATCAACATCGCAGCAGAATAAGTTTTCATGTAGGTGACTGGGTATTCCTACGGCTACAACCATATAAACAAATGTCCCTCAAGCAAGCTAAGAAGGATAATAAATTATCACCAAAATATTATGGTCCATACAAGGTGTTGCAAAAGTTTGGTACTATGGCATACAAATTGGAGCTTCATGAAGCTTTCCGAGTGCACCTAGTTTTCCATGTTTCATGTTTAAAGAAGGTTATAAGTGACAAGCTCCCAGTTCAAACAATATTGCGAGAACTTGACGAGGAAGGAAAAATCATATTGGAACCAGAAGCAGTCACAGAAACAAGAACTCGACAACTATGAAATCGATCAATTTCAAAGTATCTCATCAAGTGGAAGAACTTATCCGCTAAAGATTCCGCATGGGATGATGAGAATTTTATATAGAGGCATCCAAAACTACTCAAGCATTGAGGATAACACTTTTCGGAAGGAGAGGGGCATGTTAGGCCCCTATAATACTAGTGATTCCCCCATTACTATTGTCATTGTATCCCTTATTGTTATTATTGTGTCCCTATTGTCCCCATATTGTTATTAGTATGCCCCATAGAAACCCACTATTGTTCTTTTTGCACCCTTATGTTATTAGTGTTATGTCAGCTTGATTATATTGTGACCCCTTAGACTCCCATATATAGAAGGGAGCTTTAGTCATTTGTATCATCCAAGAATTGTTCATTTGTGTAATGTAAAGGAGGTTGCCCCCTCAAAGAGGTTGAATTCTAAGGCGTTGATCTATCTTTTCTATCTTTTTGTGAGTTGGTTTCCTAACACCTAGTTTCACCATTACCAGAGATAGAGGAAACATCTTCCCCAACATCCTTTATAGTTTTAGATCGAGCAGATCCAGTTGTTTCCTCGATAACTATCATCTTCTCTTCGATGTAAGTAGGACGAGTTCATACCTAAGCAGGAAGACTTGCACCTGCCCAAAGTCTGAATCTAGGAATGGTTTCCCTCGAACCAAGGAAGGCAAGAGTAGTTCGCCAAAGCTGAAAATCCTAATTTCAAACAAGCAAAAGTAGTTGTATAGACTAGATGAGTGAGGAATTGATTATGTTTTCCTAGGGCATAAATGCAAAGAGGGGGATTGAAAGTTAACTAAAGTGCATCGAGTTGGGGGGACACCCTATCCTACAGGTGTCGACTGGACTTGAGAGAAAGGCATGCAACATGGAGTAGCTTTAATGAAGAGAATGACAATGAAATATATGAGGGACACAGGGAAGAAGAGTAGAAGTTTATCATTTATTAACTCATGAAGGGTTTCATTCTAAGTTATCTGATTTTGGATTAGCCAAACTTGGGCCGCTTGGAGATATGACTCATGTTTCCACCTGTGTGATGGGAACCTATGGATATTGTGCACTAGAGTATGATATGACTCATCTATTGACAATAAAATCAGATGTCTACAACATGGGGTTGTTTTGTTAGAATTAATCACAGGTAGGAAAGCCATTGGCAATTGCATATCAGCAAGGGAGTGCAATCTTGTTGCTTGGGTATGTTTGTCTCCTTACCCTATAATTTCTTTCATGAGTTGCATGGATGAAGTACTGGAGGATTTTAGACAAAAATGGATTGAAACTCTATTTTGTATAACGTATCTCTTAGTCATAAGCATTAAGTTCCTTACATTTTGGTCATTTTAGGCATATCTATTGTTTAAGGATCTAAGGAAGTTTTCACATATGGTTAACCCATTGCTTCAAGCATGCTATCTTATGAGAGGTTTGTATCAATCTCTTGTTGTGGCAACAATCTATGTCTAGGAACGAGCCACAATGCGTCACCTAATTGCAGATGTAGTGATTCCTCTTACCTACCTTGCATCCTAGACATATGATCCTAATACACATCCAGTTGTAAATTCTTGTTGCAGATGTAGTGACTCCTCTTACGATCCTGATACACATCTAGTAGCAAAGTATTTCTTTGCTCTTGCCACACCTTCTTGAGCACGAAGGCACAATGAAAAGAAGTTTACTAATAGTGCATCTGAAAAATAAAAGGCTAGATCAAATTGACATCTTAGTGTTCATTCTCCCTCTATATATTCATAGGGTTCTCCAGATCAAAATCCAACTGTTGTTGAAACCAACACGAGTTAAGAAGGGTGAAAAGAAAAGGGGAAATACTTAGGGTGGCATGAATGGACTTGGTTGATGGCCTTGTGATTTGTATCTCAAATCGTTGTATATTTTACTTATTGTTAGGTGTGAGTGTTTGAAGTTTTTGTATTCTTGTCAGAAACAATGCATTCCTTGAATATATTCTTGTTTTGATTGCAAAATGACCTTAGTATGTATTTGAAAGTTCTTTTTTACTTCCTGCAAATGCACAGGGACCAAATTTCTTACAAAGCGAATTTGAGTAAAGCCAGAGATTAAAGAAAGATTTTGAGGTAGTTCAAGTTCTATTTTATTCCCTGTAAATTCACAAGAACCGAATTGCTCGGAAGATGAATTTGAGTAAAGCTAGAGATTAAAGAAAGATTTTGAGGTGGTTTAGTTCCTGTGGCTAGGAAGAAGTTATTGTTTGGGCATGTTGTTGTGCCATTGCAAACAAATTTTGAATTTGTTGATATGGAAGCACTTTTATTGCTCTATAAGGTATGTCTATTGTGGGAATTTAATTATTGCAGGTGCCTTGCCACTATTGATGTAAAAATATTGTGCTTCCCATCCTTGGTTGTACCATTTTCTTTCTGTCAGGAAGGTAGTTCTTTGCATGTACATATGAGCATTCTGGAGTATTGTATTTTGATTTTGGCATTATTTGCCTTCAATATATGATATCATATTTAATCCTTACATTTTGGGACCCCTAAATTTCATTAAGTAAAGGTATTATGTATTTTTTTCATTTATTTTCTTTGTTTTCCCCTTGTGAGTTTAATTGCTTTCCATTGTAGGAGTATGTCCTGGACATTTATGAACTTGTTTCCATTGTAGGAATATGCCCTAGAAATTTATGAACTTGTGTCAAGCACTGGAATCTGGTTCAAGTATGCCTGAACTAGATTACCTAAACTAAATTATTTAAAACTATTTAGATTGTGATGTTTCACATATAATGTTGAAACTTAAAATATTGCATATTAACATTAATCCTAGGTTTCCATTGTTATATGATACCCAGAAAGTGAATGTAGACATTTTTTTCCATGTAACCAAGTGAGTGTAAACTATTTGTTATTCTTTATCCTCAATACTTCTTTGTCATTTACATGAGAGGTATGCACTATAGATACAATAAGTGAGTTTTGGAGCATAGGCCCGAGTTTTCGTGAATGGATTTAGAAAGGGATGATCAATTCCTACTTGTTGGACACCTAATCCTCTAAGGGTTGGTGTGGAAGTTGAACAACCAAAAGGAGTCCAAGAGACCACTTGGAATATGAATCCAAGGGTCACACCATGTACTATAAATGTATATCATTTGTTAATAACAAGCGTACACTCATGTTTATCCTTCCTATTCTGTTGCTATCATGTGCGTGTTTAACATGGTATCAGAGTGGGTGATATCCTACCTTGCTTATATTTGAGTCATTGTTTTCTTGTGGCCTTTATGTCACCATCAATTTTCCCTCTGCTCATCAAACATGCTATCATACCCTGTCTACTTGTCATAACTATTGCCCTCCATCGTTTCTCTGTTTGAGAGCCAATACCTAATTCTTCCTTGAAGAACGCTCTTCCTAACATATGTGCACTTTGTTACACAGTAATTTATCACCGCCTTCACTCCCGATTCTTTCCACTGTGTCATGTGACCAAGTCAAACATGCCTATCACAGACAAATGCTCTCCTAAGTTGTCAATTGACCCACTTTCCCAAAGTTGGCTGCCTCATCGCGGCTATTGGTTTAAATAAACGCGCTGAAAGGCGCTCATGAACAGATGGACCGTGCTGCCAGCGCGGAAGTACACCTGATTCCCACGATGGCTCGATTTTAGTCACCAGCGCGGGGCTATGTGGTCTCTTCAGCGATGATCTCACTATCTGCATTGATCACTTGCAATGTCAGCGCTGAAGCTCAGTTCTTTGCTCGCGATGATCCAGATTGGGCGAATTGTTCCAACAGTCGGCCTTCCAGATGACCCCAGACCTGGTCGTTGGCCTTGTTTATGTCGCCCTTCCTTCCCTGGTGTGGCAGTTCTGTCAATTGTGCTACCTTCCTTGGTGATAAGCTCTCCTTTCCCCCATTCATGGAGACTCCTTCTCCTATTTAAACTCCCACCATTGCTATGCATCGCTAGTTCCGGAGTTTCTGATAGTTGGCTAGTTGAGTAGTGCTGTTAGTGTTTGTGAGTTTGCTAGATAGCTGGTGTGAGAGTGACAAGTGTGGGATTGTTGATAGCTTCTAGAAGGTTGTGAAGTGCCCTTGATCTTGTGTAAAACTTATGAGTGAGAGAGCTCTTGTATGTTGGGAGATCCATCTTCAAAGGGTGAATGCTTGAAGAACATGCTGGCTGGACTCTTTCTGAGAAGGCTTGTAACGTCAAGACTTTGGTTGTAAGCTGACTCTTATTTCATTATTAATGCAATCAATGATGTTTTCCTATGTCTTGTATGTAATGTACTTGATATCTCATGACTTCTTGACTTTGTGAGTAAATAGTTCATTGTTGTATCCGGTTATGTGCTTTGTTGTATTTCCTTTGCTTTGTTTCAGGTTGATTACTCGTTGAGGAGAAGGAAGCGGAAGCTGGAGCAGCGCAATGGAACTCCATCGACCACCAGCTGAGGTAGGCCTCCAACTTTAACTGTTTAAGGAAAGCTATTATTGATCTGTCCTTGTTTGTGACTAGACCCACTCTAGGGCTAGAGGGGTTGCCTCTGTCCGCAGAGGGAACACTTTCCTGCATCACACACTTGATTGTTTGTTTGTGCATATAATGTATGGGGTCAATTGGGGATCCATGTACGGTCGTTCTAACCTATCATTCCAAAATTCTTCGTACTCCTGCTACAAATCATTTGTGTGGTTTTCTATCAGTGCTACAGACTTTTGGCGTTACATTGAATCATAGTCTGATCACTGTGTTCCCCTTAAAAAATTTCCACCATTCAGATTTCTCTATACCTTTCTGGCACACCCGCAATCCTGAAACCGTCAGACGTTACATTCCTCCAACGTTGAATCATTGTTTGGAGTGTGGTTAGCTTTGGTGGTTGGTTTTGTGAGCGTTGGTTGAATATATGTTAGGCATGCATTGGTCAAGGAATACAAAATGTCTGGTCATTTTTGTCAGTAGAATTCTTGATTGCTCAATGTTTCGCCTGAGACAAATATACTCCTGTAACTCTGGTCCCTTGATGCATGGTATCAAAAATCTCACACGTACAAAATTGTAAATTTCGATTACGATGTCTATCTCCTTCGCAATCCAGAAAACTCAAAATCAAAATCTCAAATACACAGAACTTGTGATATCTCGTTTAAACTGCGATATCATCGATTTGGTTTGTGGTGTGAATACAATGTCGAATGATTAATACCATACTCATTTAGAACTCGCGTTGAATCGATTCTATACATGTTGCATTGAACCTACGTTAAATCATCACTTGGAATTTGAAGTTGTTTAGATACATAGTTTTTGGCTTCACCTCCAAAAAATCTAGCAAATGGTTAGTTTTCTACTTTGGAAATTTGGATGCGCTATGCACATATCCAATTGATTGGGTTTCTTTGGGATGTGTTTTGTCAAAAACATGCCACAATTGCGAATATAGTTCACTACAATGTCAAACATGTGAGACCGACATAATTCACCATATTTCACTTTAGAGTTGCAAATATATTTCACTATATTGAACGTTGAGCTTCCATGGACCTGTTGGTTTTGCGAGATGTGTAAGATGTGTGAGCTTTGTTGAAAAATGTATGCCTACTTCAGAGTGGTGCAACATATGAGGATTGGCAATGGTGTACCATTTACTTATTTATGCATTGTTTGTTGGCACTGGTCAATTTAAAGAATTGAATTGTTTGTGTGTGTTCTCAATGATATATATTGAATTGAATGTGGTGAGCATATATGCCTTTAATTACATATATGTTGTTGATTCATAAGATGGCATACATTGGATCGGTTGAGATTATATGACTATATGTGCGCTGGTTATATTTTGGAGTTAAATATGTGATTTGGTTTCAATAAATTTTATATGTGCATTGAAGACAAATTTATGTTAGTAGAAGAGTCACAGTTGTAGGAGCGGCTATGAGTTTGAACAAATTTATGCCATTCAAAAAGTGAAGTCAGCAAATAAAAAGATATTCCAGTGGGAACACATATTGGTATTTTGGCATTCTTTTATTTTTGTTTGCAACAGGTGTTGAGATATAAAAGTTTTCAATAACAACCAATCTGCGTGATCTAGTTTGTTGGCTCCTTGCAAATTTTGAGAAAGAAAGAATTATAGTGTTTAATGAATACTTAAGCTACTTCCTGGTATGCTTCAAGACTCTCTTGGACTCCTGTAAAGCAATTCAAGTTGATCCGATTGTAGCATCTTTGAATTCTACCTGTTGCTTTTTGTTGCACACTGGTCAATTGGTGCACATTTATAGAGGAAATTGCTGTGTGTTTGTACTGTGAGTGGGTGTTACTTTTCCACATTGGGTCATAGTTGTGATCAATTTTTAAAAGGTGTAATTTTGACAATGGAGGATATGGCTCAAATTACTGAAGTATTAGAATTCTTGAAAACTTTGATGCATTCTACTGATCATGATACAACGAAAATCAGCAAGAACACTCTCTATGATATTAAAACCTATCTGTAGTATACACAAGAAAAGGTAGAATTTTTGGAGCTTGAATCTCAGCTTCATCAAGAATAATTAAAACATAGTAGTCATCATTTGGAACATGTTCCTGTTTAGAACATTGAAACAGAGTCCCATAAGCAGCAAGTCAATATTGTTGAAATTGATTCAGATCCAGTGCCCAATAAAGCAGCAGAGTTACATGTAGATGTAGAAATTCAGCCAACACTTCCCAAGCCGGTCATCAGACCTTGGGAAGAGCTTGTCTACAACAAGCATAGAACTGGTCTTGGATATGACAAGGACTTGTCCTTTCATATTCCAAACTACTCCAAACCAATCCAATTTCAAAGTGCTGGATTTCTTCACGACTGTTCATCTTCACCTACTCCTCAAGACAATTCACCTATAGTTGTTTCAGATTCTGGTTCTATTCCACAATAGCAACAACAACAGATTGTGAAATGCCAACATGGTGACCGAGTTGGCCATCTGAAAGATCACTATTTTGATCTTCATCCATGTAAGCACTGTGATAAAACTAGTCATTTTTCAAACAAATGCTTCAGAAACAAACCTCCTGCAAGAACAAATATTCATCTTGGATGGATCACTTCTTAGCAATGGGCATCAACAGCTAAGAAGATATTCTAGTCACATGTCAGAACTTGTTCTAGAGTATTGAATAGTCTTGCAACTGAGTTTTCTCCATCATCTCACCTTGTATCTGATAGGGGGAAATGATGGTCATCTACAAGCTTCAAAGCCACATCAAGCGAGCTTGAGTCACAACCTACCATACTAGATTTAGAGTTGTAGCTAGAGACAAATATGCCCCTAAGCATGCCTTCAGTTGGTGATACCTCTTCAAAGAATTGGGGACACTTCCTCTAGCAGAAGACTTCAGCTTCTTGCCAGTTTTGGAAGAGTTCCAGGAATTGCATTAAGCATTCTAGAGTTGGTGGTAATCCTTAAACCATCACAGGTTGAGACCTCGCTTTTCAGGTTGAGATTCTCCCTTTTATGCGGGGTGAGACCTCCCTTTCATGGTTGAAGGTTTTCCTCTTCAAAACATTAGGAGCACTTCCTCTAGCAGAAGACCTGAGCTTCATGCCAGACTTGGAAGAGTTCCCGAAACTGCACTAAGTGTTCCAGTGTTGGTGGTCATCCTTAAACCATTACCCTTTATACCAACATTTCAGAGAGCACATTCAGCCTAGTGTTTCCATGCATTTTTTCACATTTTGTATTACAACTCTCTTCTTGGACTCATACATAACCCTTCGAATTAAGCGGGGGAATGTTGGACACCTAATCCTCTAAGGGTTGGTGTGGAAACTGAACAACGAAAAAGAGACCAAGAGACCACTTGGAATATGAATCCAAGGGTCACACCATGTACTATAAATGTATATCATTTGTTAATAATAAACGTACTCTCCTGTTTATCCTTCCTATTCTGTTGCTGCCATGTGTGTGTTTAACACTACTCTAATCATTTTCATTTTGATGTTCCATTATTAGTCGCTGCATGCTGAAATAAATCTCAGTGGAATAAGGTAGTTGTCTCTTTCGGTTGAATGACAAGACAGATACACACTTATGCTCGAATCATACTATAACATATGATGCAAAAAAAATCTAAAAGAGATGATCAATTCCTACTCTAATCGTTTTCCTTTTGATGTTCCATTACTAGTAGTAGCATGTTGAAATGAATCTCAGTGGAATAAGGTAGTTGTATATTTCTATTGAATGACAAGACAGATACACATTTTTGCCTGAATCATATTATAATGTATGATGTATTGTATAGTAGTGTCATGTACTGGAGAGTTGGGTGCTTGTCTTGTGTACTTGAAATTAGATTCAAGTTGGAGTTGAGCTAATGTTCATTCCCGTGGTATTCATATTCAAATGTTTGTTGAGTTGATTAAGAACAACTACTCTGACTTGTATGCTTGTTTTATGCAGTGGTGGTCGTTGGCCCTCAATTTTGGTTATCTTTTCTATCCTAAATCCATTTATTTACCACCATATTCCATCCTATTTCACCTATATATGCCTCATTTTAGTCATATTTTGCATATTCAGGTAACTAAATTAAGTTTTTTAATTTTTGGATTTTTTTTTGTTGTTGTTGTAAAAATTGGGTTTTAAGAGTAAAATTGGACTACATTAAAAATTCCAATAATAGCTTCATGGAAGTCATATGTGCAGGACACCTGGGCGAGATCTGAGCGCATATTTGGAAAGCTTGGGAACCATGGATGAAGAAACACCTATTGGTTCAGTGAAACTGAGCAAAAACAAGCCCGGTCAACACTGGTCAAACTTGACCTGTCATTCAGGAATTTGTAGTAAAAAGGAGAAGATTTATTACTTTGTGGGATTTTCCTAATTTTGTGAACTAGATTTGATGAGTTCGACCAGTATGGATGGATTAGGATTGATAAGGCTGTTAGAGCCACTATAGCAAAGTTTGTTTATGATTTTCTTATTTAAATAGAGTTTATGGACCATTAAAAAAAGTGTAATTTTGTATTACGATTATTGGAGACTTTTGAGATAATTTGAAGAATCATTTCCACTGTTAAAAAAAAGGGCAACTCTAATTGAATTGACAAAGGAGGAAATGAAGAGGGTTATTATATTTCTTCAATTAGTACAAGCAAAGGCTTCTACATCAGGAGGTAGATCCATAGGCATAACAACAGGGAGGTTAGCATGCAGAGGCAGAAGATCAATGAAACAAAGACAAGCATGAGGACATGCTTGAGAATCAGCAAGGGGGAGATGTTGGCCCTCAATTTTAGTCATATTTTCCTATCCTAAATCCATTTCTTTACCACCATATTCCATCCTATTTCACCTACATATGCCTCATTTTAGTCCTATTTTTCATATTCAGGGAACTAAATTAAGTTTTTCAATTTTTGGATTTTTGGATTTTTGTAAAATTTGGGTTTTAAGATTAAATTTGGACTGCATTAAAAATTCTCGTAATAGCTTCATGGAAGTCATATGTGCAGGACACCTCGGTGATATCTAAGCCCATATTTGGAAAGCTTGGGAACCACAGATGAAGAAACACCTATTGGTTCAGTCAAACTGAGCAAAAACAGGCCCGGTCAATGTTGGTCAAACTTAACTTGTCATTCAGGAATTCCTAGTAAAAAGGAGCAAATTTATTATTTTGTGGGATTTTTCTTGATTTTGTGAACTAGACTTGATGAGTTCGACCTGTATGGATGGATTAGGATTGATAAGGCTATTAGAGCCATTATAGCATAGTGTGTTTACGATTTGCTTATTTAAACAGAGTTTATGAACCATTAAAAAAAGTGTAATTTTGTAAAATATTATTGGAGACTTTTGAGATAATTTGAAGAATCATTTCTATTGTTCAAAACAAAAAAAGGTAGCTCTAATTGAATTGACAGAGGAGGAAATGAAGAGGGTTATTATATTTCTTCAAGCAGCACAAGCTAAGGCTTCTACATTGGGAGGTAGATCCACAGGCAAAACAACAGGGAGGTCAACATGCAGAGGTAGAAGATCAATGAGAAAAAGGCAAGCATGAGGACATGCTTGAAAATCAACAAGGGGGAGATGTTGTCCCTTAATTCTGGTCATTTTTACCTATCCTAAATCCATTTATTTACCACCATATTCCATCTTGTTTGACCTATATATGCCTCATTTTAGTCCTATTTTGCATATTTAGGTAACTAAATTAAGCTTTTCAATTTTTGGAATTTTTTGTAAAAATTAGGTTTTAAGAGTAAATTTGGACTGCATTAAAAATTATTGTAATAGCTTCATGGAAGTCATATGTGTGGGACACTTGGGCGAGATCTGAGCGCATATTTGGAAAGCTTGGGAACCACAGATGAAGAAACACCTATTGGTTTAGTCAAACTAATAAAAAACAAGCCCGATCAATGCTGGTCAAATTTGACCTATCATTCATGAATTCCTAGTAAAAAGGAGCAGATTTATTATTTTGTGGGATTTTTCCTAATTTTTTTAACCAGACTTGATGAGTTCACCCTGTATGGATGGATTATGATTGATAAGGTTGTTAGAGCCATTATAGAAAAGTTTGTTTATGATTTGCGTATTTAAACAGAGTTTATGGACCATTAAAAAAAGTGTGATTTTGTATTAAGATTATTGGAGACTTTTGAGATAATATGAAGAATCATTTCTATGGTTCTATTTGTTGTTCATGTTGTGAATCCTTTATTAATTTAGCTATAGCTGAAGAGTTCTTCAGGTGTACAAGGCAAGGTTGGAGGGCCCCCATACCAAGCTAAGTACACTTTGGTTAAATTGTGTATAAATTAGCATAGTTTTGACTCAATATTTCTTGTTTTAGTTTTATGCTTCAATTACTTAGATGTGTTATGATTTCTGTATGATTTTTGGATGATTTTGGTTTAAAATCTAATTTTCATATGAAAGGACAACCAAGTATTTAAGTTAAATTCTCCTTCTATCAAATTATGAATCACAACTAAAAATCAGCCTTTTGCATTTCTTGAATTCGAGTTTATGATTTCATGCAATGGTAATGTTGTTGGAGTAGAACTGCGAGGAAGGACAACCAGGACCTCCTAAGTTAGGAGCCTCTTCCTTCGCTTACTGCATCTTGAATCAGAGACTTTTTAGTTTCTTTAAACTTAGAACTTATTTGTAATATGCATTTCCCTTAACCTTTAAGCCTTGCCTTCCGAAATTGACTTTACCTAAAATCCATATACTTTGAACGTGATTCCAAGTCTACAAACCTGGAATGACAAGTAGAACACCTGTGTTAGTTTACTTAGTAAATTGACCTGACAATGGTTTTGTACAATATAACTAACTGAGTTGTGTTTATATGAAAGGAATAGGTATTGGCCATTTCTTAAGTTGTATAGATGGTTGATAATGTAAGATGTTTGTTCAGCAACATATTCCACATTTTTGTGTATGTTTGCCTTGTCAACCAAAGAATGAAATGCATGATCTAATTTTGGGTAAGACTACTACGATCTGGGTTTTATTTTTTATTATTTTTTGCTTTCATATAAGCTTGACTTTGCCTCAACGTGTGCAGGGACAATGGTTTATTATGTGGTACTGGTAAGCTAATAATTACCTTATGAATGCACTTTGAAATGGTGCTTATTATCTACTATAAGTAAATTTTCACACTAACTCAAATATCAATTTTGATAAGAATTTATATGCCTTCCATAGCAAGCAACTATGGCAAACCATTTTCAATTTAGATCATTTCCCTTTCTAATTATTTTACAAAGTTATTTCATTTCATATGGATTAGTTAAAGGATTTGTAAACCTATGATATGTTGAAGAACTAGTTGGAAAACATGTTCGGACCAGTGATAGAGTGGAGGACCTGTTGCAGATTTGTATATCGAAGCATTTCGGTCCTATGCAGTAAAAATATCATATTTGAGGAGCTTTTAGACTTCTACACCTTTGAGACTTATGTTAAAAAGATTCTGTAAATTTTGATATTTTCTCCTTAGGACAAGATTATGTAAATTTTGATATTTTCTCCTTAGGGTTGGAGCCCTAAAACTTTGTCAAAAACATGGCTTTGTGTCCTTAGGGTTGGAACCCTAAAACTTCTTCAAAACAAGCATTGGTGTCCTTAAGGTTTGGAGCCCTAGAACATTTTTTACAAGTTGGAGCTTGTGACAATTGTAATAGAGGATTGGGGTCCTCAACATTTTATTAATAAAATCTTTTATTTTTGTTCTAATTCAAATTGTGCAAAAATGTTAACTGGCATAAATAACAATTGTAAGCCCCTCAGTATTTCAATAGTGAGATCAATTTCAAACTTTCATGATGCATGCATCTATATGTAAATTTTTTGTTTTTCCTAAATCTAAATATAGAATATGCTTATTTTCTTTGAGCTAAAGATCTTGAATAGAGATTAGTCAATTTTCTTATATGTGCTATAGAGAAAAGTTATTAATTTACTAAAGCTTTCAGTGCCTTGCCCTAAAGTTGATCATTGAATTCTCCTATTTTCTCCAAAGATATTGTTGAGTTCCTCAACATTGATGAGTTTTACACATGGGGAAGCTTGCATGTGTGTCTTTGCACCTTTTGGTGCAAATGGTAGCATAATATTTTAGAGAGTTAAAATATCTTAGCTTAAGTGGTTCGGTGAACACTTTGTTTTCCGAGTTCAATGGGTTCAAATAGGTCTGGAATTTCACAGGTTATAGCATGTATTTACCTCTACAACTCATATTTGCCACATATGTTTAAAAGTTACATGTCATCAATTACAGGCTATAAAATATTCAACATGTCATGTTGACACTTTAATTCTCATGGGACTTGTCGTAAATTTTAGTAACCATTTGCAGCTTGCAAGTTCCTCGAGACTTGAGAGCATTTGTGCCCCTACGAATAATCAGTGTGCTTGTACCAATGACAACTATAACTTGTGGTCCTATGAATCTCGATATAATATTTGGTTATCAAATGTATTTAATTACAATAAGGGTCTTAAGACTCTCACATCCATCTCCCATTGGCAAATTGCAATGGCATTTACAACATCACTTAGTTGGCTTGTCTCTCCATTTTCATTCTTCCAAGTTCCATCTGCGTAGTGCCCGAGGAATTCAAGGTACCCGAACCTGTCTAAGCTATCATATTATGGGCCAGTATGTACTTGTCATTATAACTTGTGTAAAAACATAATCATATGTATATTGCAAAACTAAATTCTAACCTATTATTGATCCTTGCAATGGTGATCTTATATAGACTAGCAATTACATGTTGTAATTTGTAGAGAGAACACATATATTTTCCAGGATGAGTAGAGATTGAATGACATTTTGTAGGAAAATCATGTGTATCCCATCCACGAAATAACCATTCTACATCATTAGATGCCTTGCAAGCACATTTGTACATGAAACCTTTTTTTCCTCTTTGCAATAGCTTGTCTTCTATAAAAATGTACACAACTGGTTGTGAGATATTGATTAGATGTTATTCCATGGACTTGTTATGTGACCAACAAGATCATTCATTGTAATGAGTTCTACTATGATAAAAGATTTTGATTTGAAGGGTTTTACTTTATGATAAAATAGTTGGGTGACTCTAAGTAGTGTAAGTGATGTAATCTATGTTCTTCTTATTACATGGAGTCAGGATCGAGAAGTTTCTCTAGAATTTAGCCTCTATGTCTTGCGGCTCGCAGGGAGAGTCTAGCCTCTATTTCTTGTGGCCAATGGGGAATTATTATTCATCTCTTGCTTTGATAAATAGTTTTCTAGGTGAGTCATCCTCTTTCCTCTTTCTTGGTTTGTACATATTTGAATGGCTTAAGACAAAAATGTCATGTTTTTGTTTAGCTCTTGATATTTTCTATGGTAGATTGCAATTGAATTGAACTCTCGGGGGTGCATTTTTCCAACATTGAAATGTTGCAACAAAGCCATTTTTTAATAGTGAGTGCAATTGTTCCAAAGAAAAAACAATGCAGTTTGTTGAATAAATTGTCATACATTTGGCAATAGAAAATATTGAAATACATTAATTCTATAATATTCTTTAGGATGATATGGTTTGGGTTTTGTTATTTGATTGAGATAACACGTGAGAATTTCTTGCGATGGTTCCTTTGTTTACCATTTGTTTTCAGTATGTCTTTTTTTCTCCGCTCTCATGCATATGGTGGGAGTAAATGTTGGATTTTAAGTTTGTAAGGATTTTTGTTTAAGTTGTTTTGAGTAGTTTTCAATGTTATTTTATGTTATCATGGTTATCCAATAGTAAATATTGTTTACCATCTTCTATGGTTTTTAGTAGTTTTCAAAATCATTGTTGTTAGAAAATTCCATGTTGCCAGGGTTTATTACTTTCTAGCACCAACATTTGTTAATTTCAATTTGCATTGTGTGTTGTCATTTTGTCTTCATTACAAAATGGTAAAAAAAAACCAACTTTAAAAATTATGAAAATTAAACCCATCTAGTTGATTAGATCACTTTGAGATAAAATCCCTCGAGTAGGGATCTATTTTGTATTTTGTGGAAGGTTAAATATTTTCATCTCTACTAATATTTTTTATGTGTACTGACCAACCAAGACTACCCATACTACAAATCTATACTGATATCTCTTGCTTTGGGCCATGGACAATATGGATCAAGCACTGCTTATGGGAGGAACAAGAAAGTCCAGTAAACAATATAGTCGTTGGCACATTTCATAATTTGTCCATGTGATTCCCATTAGGGTTTAGCCCTTTTATAATCTAAAAATCTTTTATAATCTAAAAATCTTTTAGATTCCTTAAAATCGCAAAAGGCCTTTACAAAATTACTGTAGCGAAGATGGCCCATCCTCCATCCAACACCCGCTCAAGGAGAATACGAAATCATAACTTTGCAACCTTATTATTAGCCATGTGCCAATTGAGTACACAAGAAGATAGAATTGCATGTGTCCGTTGAGTATTAATGTAGATATTGAACTGCATGTATCAATTGAGTACTATTGTAGATTGTATATGTTAGTTGGTGAAACAATATGTATTTTGCAATAATGTATTAAAGGTTGCGTAAGTTGAAATATATAAAACTAAAGATAAAATATTATGAGTTGAAATATATAAAATTAGATATAAATATTGTATATTCACATATATATTTTAATTTATATAATATTTAATGCATTATTACAAGTATATATTATTTTTATACGAGTTAAATATTAATATAGAGATTGTTAGAATTGTATGAAAGAGTAACAATGTTATCTTGAGAAAGATAGATGTTTTTGAGAAAGATAGATGTTTTTCGTGAATTATTAGCTTGTTGAAATCTATTTACAATTATCGACTACTCATATGGTAGTCATATGAATCTACTCAGGCAGTCATATGAATTATTTGTCGGTAAGAAGAGTTTTATATATTTGTTAAGTAACCATGTAGATGGATACAATTTGGACAAAATGACCCAACAATGCTTCTTATTATCCCTATAGGCAGGAATAATGCATTCGATAATGCGCTGAATTTCAAATATTTAATCTTTGATAAAAAATTGTGCAAAAATCAAACTTATATTTGTAATCTTAACTTTATAAAAATAAATAAATTATTTTCTAAATTATATTAATTCTGGTTTTTTTTAAAATGTGATTGGTCAAAAGAATTTGGATCTTATTTGGTAATAATGGTACTACCGCCACTAGAGTGTTTGTAGTACAAATAAGACATGGAAATACATAATCCATTAACATTGACATATCGAAATATAGAATCAATTAATAGTTACTTCACCTCAATGATTGCACACAGTACATATGTATTTACATCATAGCTTCACAGTGAGTATGAATATAGCTTCCAAATTTGTTTTAACACTAAAGATTTTTCTCGCTTATTATTTTGATTAATAAAGATTTTTCTCACTTATTATTTTGATTAATAATAATTTTAAATTAATGATTTTTTGGAAAGTTAATTTCTTTTGGAAACATTTAATTATAAAATTTTTAATTTATTTTAAAATGATCAATTCACTGAAATTTAAAAACCAAAATTAACATTTCAAAAAATAATAAAAAATTGGAAATCAACATTTCAAAAAATGATAAAGAAAATATGATTTATTTATTTTTATTTATTTATCTTTTCCATAGGAAAGAACTGAGTCGATCAACCCTGAAGGGGATCAAGCCCCATGGCTTACTAGCTGAGCCTAACCCCAAGAGCATTGAGGAGAATTGACCCTGTGACTTCCCGATCGGCGAGGTGCTTTAACAATGAGGATTCGACCGATTGAGCTAACCCTTGGGGCTAAAGAAAATAAGATTTATTTCAATGAACTTAAATAATAAAGAAGATTAAGCAAAAGTAAACATTTTAACCAACTTTAATTTAATTAAACAATATTTAATTATGTAAATGAGTCAGTGCCTATAAAGCATAATGAATGTTGTTACATAATTTAATTTTTTTAACAATGAAATATTTTTGTATTAAGATATTAGTTATATTATTTTAATGATATATTTAGTGTAAGATCTTGGTTATATTGTCAATTTGGTGTCAACTTTGTTATTCTTCTTCTTCTTCTTCTTTTTGTAATTTTGTTAACTATTTTTGTATATTATGTATAATATTGCTGATTATTATTATAAATCATTTTTAGCTTATTATTAGTAATGATTCCGTGGCATATTATATTTAATAATAAAAAAATGACTCGTAGGTATTAACTACTTTGTTATTGATGCATATATTTATATTGAAATATTATTTTTATATGTTGAATTGTAGCAGTTTCTCAATAAATAAAAGCATCTAGGGAGTTCTAATTGAATAGCTCATATAGCACAATACTGGCTAAGGTTTTACAAATGGGGTAGCAAGTTAAGTAGAGTTGAGTATCAAAAGAACTTCAAAGTTAAGTGCACTTGAGCCAAAGGAGTATTGAGATGGATGACCTGCCAGATTGTCCTACTTATTACATGCAAGTCCCACCCTTTCACTAGTTTAAATCTCACTTCTTCACCCTTGTGATCATCCCTTCATTCAATCTATACTAAGAGGGCTATTAAAAATCATGAGAAATTAAATAATATTCCTTTTATTCTAGTGTTAATTTCAAACTAGTGAATCATCTTTGACCTAGTTGTTTGCTATCATAAACCATTTTTAATATGTGCTCTTGTAATAGGGCTCACCATGAATACTAATTTTTCTATATCTATGGTATAGTCCACTACACCTGAGATTTTCTGGCCAAATAGACCAATTTCTATTATATCTTTATAGTTTTAAAATTTAATTTAACTATATTAAACTAAGCCCTTTTTCAAATTTGAGAATTCGTTCATACCTTTCAAAGTTCAATAATTAAACTAAGTAGCACGAAAGGCTAGCTATGCGGCCTTGTTAAGAAACATTGTTTCTTATTCTAAGTTGTTTTTTAAAAGAAGGAACATGGAAAAACATTTGTATTGTGTTTTACTCATTTATTTCCTCTTACACATACACTAAATTTAAGTAAGCAATTAATTGATCTTCTTACAAGTTAATTGAATATGTAGTATGTAATATTCAGTGATACTTTATTATGATAATACAAATTACAAGGGATGTTGATTAAATTATTAATTTTTATCTTCAATATTTTTTGGATTATTTTTCTATCATTGAAAAATTTATAGTAAATATTATGAAAATGAAAATTTACGGTAGTAAATTTGTATATAAAATATAAAATAATTTGGCACTCATAATTATGTATAAAACACAAAATGATGGGAATGAAAAACAAATAAATGTCATCAAAGGTTTGTTCGATAGGCAAAATAAATTTTAAATTCCAAGCTTGGATTCAAGTCTTCGGAGACATGTTGTAACCAACCATTAGTGACAAACTTCGATTCTCCAAAGATTCTCATTATTGTTTAAAAAACATGATATTTTAGGTAATATGGTTTTCCTTAAATTAATGTAAATTCATCTTAACTCTAGATTTATCACGTGTCGAGAGATCAAATCCTTGGAGAGAGCAAATCATTTTACAAGTAATGAGTTAGCTCACTTTCGTGAATAACAAGTAATAACAATTGTTTTCTCTACCAACTAACTGACCTTCAGAGATAATGATTATTATTATTATTTTAAAATTTATTAAAATTCATTATCTAGTTTATAAATCTTTATGTAAAACATTATAATAAAATAATAAATTTGTTACATGTAATTTTGGACATTCTAGGAAAAAATATCAAAAGAATGGTCATTGTGCTATTCGTATTGTTTGTTGGTTCTTGTGTGAACAACATTATAAACAAGACAAGTTAAATGGCAACAGGTCCCTACCTTTGGGGATTGCTACCATTGTTTGGTTGTTTGAGTGCATGAATAGAAAAACGTGTGATGGAATGAGTGATAAGTCAATCTTTCTCAAACTTCCTCAAAAAATGTATGTCCGATGTTCAATTAATATAAGTGTGATTAACTTAATGAGTGAATGAAAAGATTGTATTGGATAACTAGATAACAAAAAATAAAGCGACAAAAAGAACATAGGTTGTTAACGGAGTTCACCTAATGTGGGCTATGTCTCTGAGCCAACTTCTAGTGAGTGACCATTGTATTAAATGATGCAAAGAATGAAGTGTACATTCACCAAGTCTCCAACCTGCAACAACACTCATTCCCAGTTCTGCTATAGAGTTAGTGGTATCTAGAAAACCACTATCTTTCTCTTGGGTTGCCTAAAACAAGGCCAATATTTCCTTTCTTCATTTTATGCATACTAACATACAACTCAAAGGTACAAACACATGTTAATCCTTTCACATCTACACTTTGTGACATAATGGTGAATGTTATGTGTTATTATGTTATAGGTCTCGAGGTCAAGCCTGCAGATCGTTAGATATGCATTTGGTAAATATTATAATACAAACCAAATTATTTTGTTAGCCCTTTACAAAGCATGGTTGTTGGCATAATGGTTAAAATTGTCAAATGTTCTTTGGGAGGTCACGGGTTCAACCTCGTGGACCATCCATTCCCTGCCTATGGATAACATTTAAACTTTAAATTTAGTTGTTGTTTGTTCATCCCCAACAAAAAATTGTTGCTCGACAGAGGTCATAGGGTCAATCCCTATTGGCACCATTTATATGCAATGGAGGTCATAACAAAGTCTAAATATAATTTCGCTCCAATCCATATTAGTGGATGTTGGTTAGCATAGTGGTAGACCATTGAATTTATGTCGAGAAGGTTAGGGGTTTGATTTGCTCCCCAACTGAACTTTTCGTAAACATACTCAAACCTTCCTAGCCAAGTGGACACTACCATGTGGTGGCTTCTGATTGGCTCACCCTATGCACGGTCACCCTGCCAATTAGCCCGCCATGTCATGCTGAATTAGTGTACCACATCACTACATTGCCAATGCCACATCACCTGGCCATGTCAACTCACTCGTATGGTTTGTAATACCACTTCATCAATGTCATGTGTTCTACTCTAGTGCTGCCACTCATCGACTATGTCAGCATGCCTTACCACATGTTGTACTCTGATTGGTCCACCTGTCATGCCACATATGCATCTGTATAGTCCAGTCAACATTCATACAACCACATGTCCTCCTATGGTGTTGCCACGTGTCACACCCTACAAACGTTTTTCTTATTTCTCAAAAACTTTAGAACACCATAACTTTCTCATGTAACATTCATTTGACTTCGTTAAATCATTATTGGAAAGCACTCGCTGAGCTCTTCGACATGGATACCTTCACATCATCATTTGAAGACATCAATGTTTATCAATCGTAAAGATCCACTTGGATCAATCCTCCCCATTGAAACTTTTTATACCACCAAAAGTCTTAATTTATTTAGAAAAATAAAAGACGATACCACCTCCCCACTTGTTCGATATCCAACCCTCATGCTCAGATAATGAATCTTTGACTCATCACAAAAAAATGTCCAACAAGCATGAAAATGGTCATAATGTTATTGATATAATAGATTATTCCCTTATTTCCACAAACATTTGCATTCATTGTCGCAACTACTAACCATACATAACAAACTAGTAGTAAAAGTGAACACATGGTTGCATATGAGAATGAGTCAACAAAATGCTTGATTTTCTTAATAGGAATAACATTGACCAATAGATATCCATCAACCATAGATTGTAAGATTGGATCCTTGATGTTGGTATGTAGTGAAACCCCATGTTGTATTTGTGAATCCTGACATACTTGACCATAGCCAACATCAATTTTAACTATTTCATTTTCAGGATCACATCCCTTACTTTTTACAAGCACGAGTGAAAATTTCTTGCTGGCATTTACTAGCATTTTTAATGGTCCTATATTAACAAGAGACAAGTTAGTACTTATGTGATGAGATCTCACAATGTATTCAATCCCATCTTTAATGAGATGGTACTTGTTCTCCTCCCTATTGAAGATGTCCTTCCTGTCATACAAATATGGGTTTCTCAACATAATTCCACAAATGGAAAGTGGTACCACATCCAATTCAACCTTATCTATGAAATTAGTAGTGATTGAAAATATGAGCTTACATTCTTTAGTAACTTGTAATTTTGTATTATCACACAACCATCCTAGAGGATAAGATTTCAAATGAGGTGTAGTTTCCAAACCTAACTTCTTGATAATTTCTTTAGAAATGAGATTTACTTGGGAATCACTGCCAAAAGGCAAGTGAACTTTAGTATGTTTTGTTATGACCCTAATATGGAATATCTCACTTCTTTTCCTTTCATCATTTATCATTTTAAGTTTGGGAGATTGAATAGTAGAGCTAGAATTGGCATGAGAAGATATGCCTTGGACTCCCATAACTATGATTTTAGTTTCATCACCTGAGTCGAATCCAAGATCCTATTGAACTGTAGCAGCAAACTTTTGTTTACCCTTCTGATCCCGAAACCATTTTGGCCTCAATTCGGGATGCAATTTCTAATAATGATCCTCATCATGTCTATCTTTCTTGCAATGGAAACATGAATGCTTCTCATATTCCTTCTTTATTATGGCTATTAATCATCATTTCTCCTTTCTGTTGTTCTTCTCTCCTTCGGTTGAATGGGTTCCATGGATAGATCATCATTAACATACTTCCCTCTAGATTCAAGATGTGTAGCTTGCCTCAAATTTCCATTCCATTATGGGTTGTTGCATGTAGCATAATGGATAGAATTATTTCCTTGATGCAAAAATAAACTCAAACCAAGAAGAAATCATTTCACCATTGTGGAGGATATCTTCTTGAGTTATACTCTCCCACCAAATCAACACTGTGTTTTCCAAGCAAAGAGAGGTCAATTGGATCTTTGTGTTGTCATCCACAGTCTTATTAATCTTGAAATAAAGCTCAAGTTTCCTGACCCAGTTATCCAACTTCTCTGTATTAAGTTCATGGTCATACATGGGAAAATCAAACTTAACATCAAGTTTTAGCAAAGGAATTTTTGAAGAAGAGTATGATGGAGAGGGGGGTGCCTTGGGAGGATCACCAACTCCTTCTTAACTTCTACCGATGGTCCACTCTCACCAAGATTCTTTCGCTCATGGTAGAAGTCTTCAACCATGGATTTCATTGCCATGAATGCTTCACAAAGATCCTCTTCAAAATCGAAAGGGTTCCCTCCTCTTGGCGATGCCATTTTTGGTCTTTGGGTCGTAAGCCTAAAACTAATTTCAAGGTTATATTCCTCCAAGAATCCTTCTCCTCATTTAAGCTTTAGTCAAATAAGCATTTACACTCACAAATCTTGTCACACTTACTATGATACCAAACTTGATCCAAAAATATATGACTGATTTACACTTATTTTAAGTGTGAGTAGGTTAATGAGTGAATGGAAAGATTGTATTGAAGAACAAGATAATAGAAACGAAAGAGACAAAGATAACACAGGTTGTTAACATAGTTCACCTAGTGTGGGCTATGTCTCTAGGCCAACTTCAAATGAGTGATCGCTCTATTAAGTGTTGCAAAGAATGAAGTTTACATTCAATAAGTCTCCAACCTATAACAACACTCATTCCCAACTCTACTACAAAGTTAGTGGTATCCAGAAACCACTATCTTTCTCTTGGGATGCCCAAAACAAGGTCAAAATATCCTTTCTTCAATTTATAGAGACTAATATACAATTCAAAAGTACAAAAATCTGCTATCCTTTCACATTTACACTCTGTGGCGCAGTGGTGAACGTGTTGTGTTAATATGTTGGAGGTCCTAAGGTCAAGCCTATGGACTGTTGAGATGTTTTGGCATTTTGTAAATATTGTAATACAGGAAAATTATTTTGTTGGTCCATTACAAAGCATGGTCATTGGCATAACGGTTAAAACCGTTGATAACATTTAAACTTTAAATTTAGTTATTGTTCCTTCATCCCCAACAAACAATCATTTGTGTAATCGTAAAGTGGTTTGGCTAGTTGTCGGAGGTTTTGGGGTCAATCCCCACCAATGCCACTTATACAAAATGAAGGTTGTAACAAACTTTAAATATAAGTGCATTCCTATCCATATTAACGGATGTTTGTTTCCCTAGATCCAGGTGACCCAACGACTTCTAGCACACTTCCCAAGGCCCACAACAATCATCCCCCACCTAGCTCGCCTACCTCACCAAGTGGTATCCCTGGAAATTAATCCTCCTCCTATGCTCCAACTGTTAACGTACTAGACTCCTATTCTCCCGCGCCCCTGCCATAAAGCTTTCATCCCCATGCTCATTCCATTCTTTAGGCTTTATTCACTCCTATCATTCTCCTCAGTGCTTTTCCCAGCTTCGACGTTGCAACTCCGCTCTGAGACTTTTTGACCATGAATCGTGACATAGGGAGGGGTTAATGCCCTGGCAAAGGAAGAGGTCGGGGGCGCTAGCCCACTACCTCCGACAACACCACCATTGTTGCGATGTTTGATCATGGAATTCATGAGTCCATTTGCAGGGAGGTGTTGCCATGGAGGAGGTAGAAATCTACAGGGGTCACCCTGATGCTCTGGGTGCTTAGGAACCTCCTCACGTGTCAGTTGAAGGAAAAGGACCCAAGAGAGGATGTGAGCCTACAGTTGGATTACAAAGCTTTTTGCTCACCAAAGTCACTCTATCTCCCCTCTCAGGCGACTTTCCAAATTCCTCAACGTGGAATTCCCACCCAACATTCCTTCCTCCTCCTCCCCTACTCCATCCCCCTCCCATTCTTCATTAGTTGACTCCTCCTCCCCGTCAATTCCCTTGTGGTCTATGCCCCTCCCTCCCATGCTCCTATCTTGTCAGTGGTTGATGCACCCTTATCTCCTCCTCGTCCCAGTCCCTATGGATGCTACATTCTGGAGGATATTTCAACAGACATAGGCAGTATACAGGCTCAAGGCAGTGCCCAAGTGTAATGTGGTACCAGTGTGGCAACAATGCAATTTCAATGCAACATGATTTAGCTAGTCGATGACATGGTAACTTTTAGGCCAATTTTTTCTCTTCAATCTGGCCTTTGAGCAAGCCACCTCAGTTCTCTTCTTTTTGAAGGTCGACAGTCCAATGTCCTGAAGTCCTATGGCTTGATATGCACGAATTTTGGCTCTTCATTCACCAAGGATGCAATGTTGTTCTTAAAAGCATGATTTTTGTCAACTGTCATCTGGTTATGCAAACTATAAGACTGTGAGGCTCTGGTTTCTCCTTCTTGGGGCAAAGCCCTTCAACTTTTCATCTTTAGTTTCCTATTTAAGAGGTAGAGAACACACTCTGGTTATAAATATATGCAATTCCCTGCTTGTTAATGTAATGTATATATATTTGCTTATAAAAAAAACATTAGTTGGCATGGTGATATACTATTGAATCTATGCCAAGAAGGTCAGGGCTTCGGTCTAATCCCCTACTAGCTTTTCGGTAGCCATATTTGAACCTTCTTGGTGAGTTAGAGGCTTCCACATGGTGGCTTCTGATTGGTCCACACTATGCACAATCACCCTGCCAATCATCATGTCATGTCATGCCATGTAAATTTTCCACATCACTTGACCATGTCAGCTCGACTATATGGTTTGTATTGCCACGTCATTAATGCCACATGTCCTACTTGAGCATTGTCGCCTAACGACCATGTCAGTAGGCCTTACCATGTGTCACACTCTGATTGGTTCACCTATCATGCCATGTCTACATCTATGTAGTCTTGTCAACATTTCTATTGTCGATACAATCTCATGTCCTCTTGCGGTGCTTCCACGTGTCACACCCTACAAAAAAAATCATTGTTTTTCAAAAACTTTAGAATGCCATAACTTTCTCATACAATGTCCATTTGACTTCGTTCAAGTGTCATTAGAAATTTCTCGACAAGCTCTTCAACATGGAGACTTGTTGAGGCTTCAACACCTCCCCTTCTTTTTTTTTTTAAATTATAGGGCCCTCCATATAAATTTGCCAGCATCACCTTTGTATTGCCCTGATTTCCCTTATTTCAAGTGATTTCAACTTTCTTTGATTTTTGTTTTCATGGCTTCATTGACTTTGTTTCCTTGTCATCTTTCCAATGACAATGATTTGCCTAATTCTGTTGTGCGGTTCAAAAGTTATGATTGGTCAAAGTTTAGTCATTTTTGCCGCTTGAGCATATCAACTTGTATATATTAATTTTCATGACTGCATTGCCTTCGTTTCCTTGCCATCTTTCCAACAACAATGATTTCTCTAATTTTGTTGCACAATTTAAAAGTTATGATTGGTCAAAGTTTAGTCATTTTCACCACCTGAGCATATCAATTTGTATATATTTACTTGCAATTTGTTTTATATATATAGATATTTATTGCTGTAAATATTAATTTAATTAAATTTTATTTAATTAATATACTTAAATAGATAATTGATTTAATTTAATGATTTGATTATTTAACTAATTTAATTATATTGCAAATTTAAAATTAAATATAATATCTAATTATTATATTTTAGAACCACCAAGGCTGAGAGCCTTTGTACTCCTTCATATAACATTGAATAATCATTGTGCCCAAGCACTTGGGTCTATAAACATAAACAATATACATAGGACCTTCACTATATGCCAATGTTCTATGGGGACGCGCTTCCTTGCTCCCCCACGCTCTCGAGATGTGGGAAACTCCTTGGGAAATTTTTCCCCACGTCCTATTTTTTGGGGAAACCCAGGAAAACTCTAGGGGGGAATTTTTTCTAATGACGAAAAGCGTCACCACGTCTCCCCAAATTTTTTTGCTAATAACAATTAAAAACATAAAAATTAAAAAAATTACAAATTTTAACATAATTAATGAAAAAAAAAAAGAATAAATTAAAACTTTAAAACATAATCATTCACATCTCTCATTCATTTCTCATTAACCCTACAATTTTATCTTGCCGCTTCACATTTTCCTTCTGTTGCCGATCAACATTTTACCTTGCCACCCGAGATTTTCCTACTGCCGCCACTCACATTTTCCACTTGCAAATTGTTGTGATTCAGATTTACCATCGACTGGTGGCCTGAGATATTTGGAGTTGCGATTTTCATTTTGTGACTTGGAGCTGCGGGATTGGAGCTCTGATTTATTGTTTAGTACTTTTTGAGAAATTTACTAGTATTTCATTGCTTTCTGTGTTTACTTTTAGTTTAGTGTTCTATGGGTATTTTAGATTTCAACATAATGTCATTTTCATACGATGAATTTACTTTTCTATGTGCATTATGTAATTTAAATTGTCAAATGATTAATTTAATTTAAATGTATCTTAAATAATATTAATGACCATTGCTAAAAGATGAATTTAGATGGAACATTGCATAATGTCAAATGATGGATTCAGTTTAATAATTTACTTTTAGATTTACAATTTTACATTGATGATTGGAGAATGTCAAATGATAAATTTGATTCATAATAGTCTAATACCAAATGATGATCATATTTAGATGTACATCTCATAATTATTAAGATTTGTTATTTACTAACTCAGTTATTGACATATTGTTGGGATTTTTTTTTAATCAAATGACGTCCCCGTTTCCCCCAAATTTCCTTAAATTTTGGGGTTCCTTATATACGTCCCTTTGTGCATATGCTTTCGCGTTTCTCAGTCCCCGAAACTCGGTAGAACATTGTTATAAGAGAAAGAAAGAAAGAAATTATTTGGCCCTTTTTCTGTGAAGTTTCAAAATAAATGCTCCCAGTTTCTCGACAAACCCCTTGCTAAATAGATTATCCCAAGAGCTAGTTGCCAACATATGTGCATAACTTCCCCTGTTGTCTTTGAAGGCCTCACATTCTAAAATGATTTATTTATTTATTTTTTTTTCCACTTTTCCGGAAGAACAAAAAATGCATACTATTTCTTCCCACACTTCCTTTGGCCTTTTCCAACGCTCTGTTTCACAATGGAGTTGATGAGAATTAGTCCTTAATTGAGCAATAAGAATTTTGGTTATCCAAGAGATATTGGCCTCTATGTATGCTTTTGGTTGATGAGTATGAGTGGGATTAAACACTTCAATATAGTAACTTTTCTTTCTTCCTAGCTCCTTATCCCAAGTACGCTTGTGGAAATTTTCCTTAACAAAAGCTTTTATCTCTTTGTTGTTTATGGGACACACGTTCAAGCAAATACCCCATTTACTAAACCATTCGTTATTTTGTTGCATCCAAGTTTTTTTGCTCTTGCACAATCTATGATTAAAGACAACCTTAGGCCATCTACCCTCTTCCATTTGCTCAACTTTTTTACACATCTTATGACTCGTACCATAGAAATTGCTTCGATAGGAGCAATCCCTGTTTCACTTAACAAGATATCACAAGGAACTGCACTTTTAACCTTAAATTTGTTTGTAATAAAATGATTTTGAATTTTCTCAATTTGTCTCCATTGCATGTCGGATGTATTGATGGCCCATAGTTCACAACCATAGAGAATCACCAGAATCACTAGAAGCCCAAAAAGAGTTTGAGTGGTTTTCCAGCCCCATAACTCTGCATCTCTACACCTATTTTGAAAAGCATAAAATTCTTTCCAACCACCCAAAGTTATTTTCTTTCTACAACCATTCTAGCTTAGATTTTTGTTGAAGTCAATTCTGAGGTATTTGTAATCCGCAACTTCTTCCAGAATGTTGCCTTCAAAGTAGAACTTATGTTGGTTATGTTTTCTTTTCTTAGAGAAGCCCACTACTTTCATTTTGTTGTATTGACTTGCATCCCACACTTCTACAAAAATTCTCAAGGGATAGTAAGTGCTCTTGCAAACCAAGAGCCTATTTAGCAATCAAAATAAGGTCATATGCATACAAAAGAAACCTTATAACAAACTTGCCCAAATAGATACCATGACCCCCTTGATAATTTAACCACTCCTCAAGCTTGTCGATATATAAACCAAAAAGGGTAGGAGATAGTGGGCAACCTTTCTTGACCCCGATATCACTTCTAAAACTTTTAGAAATGTCTGTTGAAGTTCTAATTTTGACTTTCACCTCTTCATAAAACCTATGCACAACTACTTTCAAATGTTTAGAAATCCCAAGTTCCTCCATTATGTGCAAAAGCTTATCCCTAGGAACCGAGTCAAACCTTTTATGAAATCAACAAAGTAACAAATCTTCCTTTTTCTCCCAAAGTTTTTCAATGATGTGCCTTAAAGTTATATAATGATCAATTGTGGAATATTTAGGTCTAAAACCTGCTTGCCCTTTAGCACACTTATCTCTTTCTTCTACCCACTTACTAATTTTGTTTTCTACCATGTTTCCAAATAGCTTTGCAAACAAAGGGTTTATCATAATGGTCCTATAATTGGAGGGATTATTGACGTCACTGGTCTTGAAAATAGGTATTTCCAAACTAGTTGTCCAATCTGCGGGGAGCCCTTGTTGTATGATGTGGTTGAATATTTTTGTAATGTGAGGTGCAAAAATCTTTGAGCCCCACTTTAGATATTCTGCTTGGAGTTCAGCTAATTATTTTTCTTTTCCAACACCCAACTTCTTGATACCCATCTCTACCTCTTGTACTGTGAAGAGTTCAGTATCAGTGTTGACCAAGGGGGAGGGTCAACCTTGGGAACCTGCTCATAGAGTTGTCTTTCATAGTCAAACCATTTAAAAGTTATAATATTATTTCCAATTTGTATATTTTTTGGTTGGATCTCCTTCCAAAATAATTTAGGATTATTTTTCCAAAGGAAGATTAGTTCTTCCCTCCTTGAAACCATGAAATTGACCTTTTTCTTACTTAATAACTGCTTCTAATCTTTGAGCTTTATGTTATCCTTGTTTGACTCTTTCCACATTCTCCTTGCCTTTTTGCATTCCTCTTCAAACCAAGCATTAATCGTAAATAAATTTGTTTCAGACTTCTTAATTTTTTCTCTTTTGCAGTTTACAAGTGTGCATTGAATTAAATGTGTTAATTCATGACTATGAAGGTTGTGAATTGTAATTTTCTCCTTCTCGAAGAGCCTCTCTAGCGTCATTTTGAAGGTATTACATTTTTCTAGGGTCAAAAGAAATCTTCCCTATGGGAGATTTTGTTGGACATGCTGAATTTTTTACTCTAATTGTTTCTTTCTAATCCAACAGAAACATAAATAAACTGGCTTGCGATCTGATTTGAAGTCCCACAGCTAATATCCAGTCAAAAATTCCTCCATTTTCTCACACAAACCATGCGAGAAAATTACATAATCTACCACACTTGCTCCATTGTAAGTATTGCAAGTGAAATTACCAGACTTTGCCCATCTAGTCAAGCCATTACAAATGACTAAATCAAAGGCCCCACATAGAGTAGGCAATTGTTCACCAAAGAGATTGGAACCCTTGTCCTCTGAAATTCTTTCCCACTGATGATTAATTTCTTCTATAATCCAAATAGAGTCATAATCATCTTTACAAAAAAGAATGCTAGCTTGCTCACTTGCAGTCCTAGCATTAAAATCACCCACTATAAGGACTTCACCTAGTTGTGAATATGTTGCAATATCCACTTTTAAGGTTGAAAATGGATCTTTGTGGTCAAGCCCTCTACCTTTGTAGAATTTTGAAACTTGCGATGCAAAATAGCATGCTGCAATTCTGATGTGGTTTCCATTTTTTGATATTTTAAACCAAATGAATTGTTGATTTGAGTCTTATCTTTCTAACTGAATGAGACGACCTTCTTTCTCCCTTAATAAAACCATGATACCCCCTGTGCCCTTTGCCATTCCTTTCTACCTTGTTCCACACTACCATCTTCCAATATCCTTCAAACATATGTGTCTTGCACCCTTCATGCTCATGTGTTTCTATGAAGCAAATTATGTCTCTATCTTCCGCAATAGGCCCTAACCCAGGTCCTTGTCTCCATGGGTAACCTCTGCAGTTCCAACAAACTAATCTTAAGAAAACTTGGGTATGACTTGATTGCTATTTATTTTGACATGCAAGACTCACATTTGAGTCTTTGTTCCTGATTTCCCATATTGACCTTGCTTTTTGATTTTTTGTTGGAGAGTTTGTTGCCTCTTCTTTATTACCATCTTGCTGCTCTATATTGGAAGGAGGTCCAAATCGCGCTATCACAACTTTGCGTTTATAAATCCATGCTCTCTTGTCTTCAACTATTGCTGCCCTAACCTTTAAAATGTCCTCCCTAATATATAATAAATGGTGCGATGGGACCCTCTCTGAACGTCACCCCGGGACATAAATCTTAGGGTTTATCAAGGCACATTTATGTTTTAATGCTAGAGATTATTACAAGCCAGGATGACATGAGATCCATGTGAGATATCCATGTCACGCTATATTTTCCACTTATATATATATATATATATATATATATATATATATATATAACACGAAATTTGGGATTTTACTTTTAATTTATTTATTTGATTCTCAGTATGACATGTTGTTTTCTTTTGTTACAAGTAGCTGTGCAAATGTGCCACCAGAAATCTCGCCAAAATTAGAACCAAATCCCGACCATCATGGCTTTCAATCAAAGCTAAGAAGATTCGTTGGAGGGCATTGACCCACATCTATTACAAAATACCAAAAATAGAGAAATGAAAGACACAAATTAAGATGTTGTTTGGGCAAATCATGTAATCACGAGATTGCATCTCATTTTACATAAGCACTACAAATTCTTGGGCATAATTGGTAGTATACTAGTGAAACATGTCAAAGGTGTCACAACACTACAACAATGTGATTACTAACAAATCCCACGAGATGGAGCCATCACCTTCTTCTCTAAAAGTACACAAAAGGAATTAAACCCATATAAAATATTATATATACCTTGCACAAAAGAAACAATAAAAAAAAAATTTCAATATGGGTTCAACAAGGTCGCATAGCTAGCGTTTCGTGCCGCTCAGTTTAATAAAATATTTTAATGTCATGATGTGTTGTATGTACTCCAAACAATAATAACATTGTAAAATGAGTTATATGAATATTTGTTTGACCTTTTTTTATTAATTTTTGTAATATAATTAAACATTTTTGGTTATAAAGGTTCTATATATATATATATATATATAATATATATATATATATATATATATATATATAATATATATATATATATATCTAGTTGACATTGAAGAGAATGATAACAAGTTAATAATTTTTTGTGGTGTTGTCTTCCGGATTCATCGCATTCATGATTATATTGTATCGATGTTTTGAAACAACCTCTGTGGTTCATCATTAGGATCAGAATGATCAATTTATTTAATATTGAATGATGACATTTTTTTTTTTTTATATAATGCTCATATTTTTTTTTTTTCTCGGTAAAAAGACTAAGATTCTATTATATATACAAGGTTGAAAATTACATGCATTTTAGCGTGAAATGACATGGATTCCATGGCAGCTGATAAGCCATGGTACAGGCAGAATTGCTCAAAAAACTCCCACCCAGGGGATCCTGATGACCTTGAAACTTCGTGACGACCTGTAGGTTCGATGAAGAGAACCCGGGACTGCAACATTACAGGTCTTAGACGCAAAATTTAACTCACCCGCGCAGGGGCATAACTCTTTGTTTCTACAGGTAATACCACTAACAGACCTAGCCAAGAACTGACTTAACCATGAGTTGACACGCATACAGACCCCCATGCTATCGCCATTACAAAAAAGACTGTGACACGAAATAACATTAAACCAGAGCGAGTAGATACCCAAACTAAGACATATCAGAATGAAGCAGGAACAGGACCTGAGAAGGGAGATGAGCGCCGAGTTAGGGGCGCGCTTGCGCTGGTGGCTCATCCGCCGGTGGCTTCTCCTCCACGATCTCGCACCATCCAAGCCCTTCGGGAATGCCCTCCCACATTGCAGCCCATTTGGCCGCGTCGCGAGCTCTTGCTGCCTGGGATGAGGAAGGGCTCTCTCTGATAGCCTGTCCTGAGGAAGTGGCTTCAATTGCAGGAGGAGGCAGTGGCAATTCAGGACCAGGAGCGTCGGAGGGAGGAGCACCATCCTCGTTAGCTTCAGGGGATTTTGAGAAGAGCACAGAGATGTGCGCGCTGACCCCCTGAGCTTCACCCAGCCTTCCCAGGGTAAAGACCACCGACCCGAAAGCAGGAAGTGCAGGACCCTCCATGCTCGCCCCGCTAACCTCCACGACGTTCTCGGCCTGAAGTGGAGCCACCCCGTCTCGACGGTGGCAGAACTGGCAGCAGCAGTGGTGATGCTCCCTACCAGCCTGCCCATGACCACGTCCTCTGTTTGAGCCCCTGCCTCTTCGACATGGCTGTCTATGGCGGAGCCGAGCCATGGTGAGTTCGTCCGCCTCTCGTCCAGGGAATTCGTCCTCCGCCACCTTCCCTTCTTCAGCCTCGTTCTGCCACCCTCCTTCTTCCCAAGTCTTCCTTCGCAGTTCTGTAATTGGGCCTCTGTGCACTGAGGGAGTAACCAGGATGATGGTGGCCTGAGGTGGCAATCTACCTAGCCAGCACCAGGCGTGCCCCCATTGTCTAACACTAGGTGACCAGACCCCAAACCAACTGTGCAAATCGCATAACAACGGCCTGGAGCCGACCTCGACCAAGGATAAATAACCAGCACCATTCCGGAACCCTCCCTCGGCTCTCGCCTCACTGTCGTCCATGGCAGCATTAACTGCCCAGAGCTACCACCCCAACTTGAATGCGACTTGACGGCGGACGGGCTTGGGTAGTTATGCTGCATGGGGGGTGGCATGTGTAGTCACATGGGGGCCAGGTGGCTCGCCCGTCCTCTGCTCAGTGGCACCCGCATCCGGGGTATATAATGCTCATATTATAGTACACATGTAATGTCATTAGAGTATAGATTGATATAATGAGAGTTGTACAAATTGTATACGTTATTTTTACATTTTTTTTTCAAATTTATATTTTTAAAATTATTTTTTTTGTAAATTAAAAATAAACCCATAAAAAATTGTCTACTCAATACTTTACACCAATGAGAAAATGGAATTTTGAATTTAATTACAAACCATTTTGTGTTTATGGTAATAGTAATTAATATATAATGTTAATTTTCAAATTATTTATATTTATTGTACATAGTAATTAGTGATATAGTACATAGTAATTAAAATAGAGTACACAAAAGTCAATTCTTGCAAAGGGGAGACATTTCAACCAATCATATTTGAGATAAATAGAAACAAATTTTATTTAAAAATAACAAATTTAATCTCATAATCTTAAACTTTGGATAGATTTTAAATTTGTTTAGTCAAAGAAAAACTAATAACAAGTCAATGAAAACTGAATATGTTATCTTCTGCCAGCGGAAGGTATAATAATAACAATATAATAACCAATGAATTTGGGGGATTCTAGCATATTGATGGTTATACTTAATCATCCAATGAATGCAGTAAATACCCTTGTAAAAATAAATACTATGTGAAGCTTTTCAAAGAGATTTTACCCATAATGTACCTCACTAAAATTAAAAAAGAAAAAAGAAAAAAAGAATTGCAATTGTTTCCTTTAATTCAACACTTGAATGAAAACGTGAACATAGCTTAAAAATTGAAAAAATAGATATTTAATGGACCCGATAATATGATCCAAGAGAGAACAATTTATTTACATCTATAAGTGACCAATCACCCAACTAGGAATGTAAAAAGGTCTAGTGTAAATAGCTATACTACTGAAAGTCTCTTAGAAAATTAAGACTATAAGCAAGACATCTCAAAGCATTGGACTGTATTTGAGCACAAGTCTTGGAGGAGTTATGACATAAATTGTAATGTCATGTGTAAACAATGGGCACCATGGAGAAAATTAGAAACCCTAATAAAACAACTTCTCAAAGAATATGGAGAATGTCAAAACCATTTTTCTGAAAAACAATAAATTGCAGCTTCAAATCAAATCTTTCAAGTTCAATAATAGGAAAGGCTCGAATATTACTTCATTTTCACCATAAGGAAATGAAAATAAAGTCTAGGGAAATTCCAAGCCAATCTCCAAGACATGCCCTAGCAAAACTAGATCCCCATCACCACAAACACTAGGGTAAATTAACCTACCTAGCTTCTTATCAACCTTTTCCACATTGGCCAACAATGTCCTGCAGATACCAAATCAATATACGTAATGTACATGACAACATAGAAAGAGGCATAATACATAACCCAAAATAACCAAATCCCCATCCCCACACGAATGCACAACCAAGACAATAATATGTTCACACTGACAACGCCACCACAACAATAACAATAAGGGGCACCAAAGGGTTTTCGTTGCTAACAAAACCTTAGCCAAACAAATGACAAATGAAGCTTTTTAGAACTCCTAGCTTGCACAATTATCACAACTTTATGAATCAACCAAGAAATGCTCAACAAAACAAGTGTCAATGGATAAGAGCTTGCTAATAGAAACAACAGTGATGTCACCATTATTCAAAACATTAAGCAAAAAAACTAAACCTCTATAACACAAACGAAACATCCCTGCCACTATTTGCAAGCCTAACCAAATATTATGAGGTTAGTAAGGAAAGCAAAGTGATAACAAAAATTCACAACAATGAGTTAACCAACAAAGATTTTACACACCCATTTATAACAAACAATAAACTAGGAAGGCAAGCTCACAACATTCACAACAAACCAACACCTATAAAATGTCACTCTTAATGTTTGACAAATATTTCGTTAGTGCATATAAGGATATATTTTTTTAATATCTAATTTGATCTAATAGTTAATAATACAAGTATGAGGTATTCTTCATAAAGTCTAATATTACGTATACTTGATTTTTTTGAGCTGAGAGAGCTGCGCGAGCTGGCTGCTGCGCCTCGCCCCCGCCTCTGCGAGATCCGCATCCGGCGGATCTTGGCCCCTGAGCCCGTGCCCGCCTCGGCTCCCCTCGGTTCCTTGCAGTCAGACCTACCACTGCATCCCTCCGCCTCCTGCGAGCTGGATCGAAGTCTTTTTCTTCCTCAGGCTGCGGGATTTATTGACAATCACTTGGTACCTGGCTGCAATCGGCTAGGTTTGGATCTGCTTCATCATGGAGGATCCAGACCCCCCTCATGGGCCTTCCTCCCCTCCCCCTTCATCTACCGCTGAGGCCTTCAAAGTCTTACTGGCTTCTCTGCCCAAGAAGAAAGCTGTGGAGGCCGCCAAGTTCGTGAAAAGACTGGAGGACATTCCCGAGATCGCTCTCCCTCCTGAAGGGCCGATCCAAGTAGCCTTGTCGCTGGCAGATCGTGCACTGGTCGGGCAGTTTACAGGTCTCTGGCCCTCCCCAAAAACAACAGAGAGCTGGGTAGCCAGAAACTGGGCTCCCCTGATCAAGAATAAGGTAACGTCTTACTTCCTCGGAAGAGGATACTTCCTATTTGAGTTCTTAGATAAAGAAGATAAGGACCTAATCTTCAGAAACGACCTGTACTTCATGGGACCTCAAGGGCTGTACCTGAATAAATGGACACCGGATTTCGATCCGGCAGTAGACGTGCCTTTAGTGGTCCCGGTTTGGGTAAGGCTCCCCAACCTCCCGGTCCATTGCTGGAACTGGGATTCTCTGAAGCACATCGGAAACACCCTTGGGAAGTTCATAGACAATGCCAGCAGCAAGGACTAGTACGACTGCGTTAGAATCTGCGTGGAGGTTGATCTGGAGGTCGGACTACCAGAAGCCATCAAAATAAGGGTTGGTCCCTGGACGCATGTACAAAAATTGGATTACGAACAACTGTCGTTCAAATGTCGGAAGTGTCAAGGATATGGACACTTCGCTAGAGATTGCCTGTCCAAAGGGGTAGAGGAAAAAGGGAAAGAAGAAGGATGGAATCAGGCTAAAAGATCTAGAATGACGTACAAGAAAACTGCAAATACTAACCCCAGAGCCACTCAAACAGGCTCTGCTTAGCACACACCCTTAGAGAGCCAAGGAAATAAATTTGAGATACTGGGATCCGAAACCATGACCACCCAGGAGACCGAAGCTGAGAAAGACGTCTCCCCGCCCAAATCCAAAATCTAACCAGAGAGATCTAAAGGGAAGGCATCGGAAGATGAGGAGGAAACCTAAGAGTCCGAGGACTCAGACGAAGAAGGAGAAATAGGAGAGTCCCAGTCCACCCCCAGAAGGTCTACAAGAGGTCGAATGTCATCCAAAGAAAAAAGGGAACAAGAAACATACAAGGAAAAGCTCCAGAGCAGCCAACCAATGCTAGAGAAACTTCTAGCTAAAACCCCAAAGACGAAGAAGAACCACACCCAGAGCTCCAAAGGAGCTCACCACAGCAAAAGTAAATGATGAAGATAGTCTCCTGGAATTGTAGGGGAATGGGCTCCAAAGTTAAAGAGGAAGCAATGAATAGCCTAATAAGGTTGGAAGCCCCGGACATTCTTCTCATCCAGGAGACAAAGCTGGAGGATACAACCTTCCTCGAAGCAAGAAGAAAGTTTTGGAAAAAAGAGGGAGCGCATGCAACCTCCGCCCGTGGAGCATCTGGAGGACTTGGATCGCTCTGGAATTCAAATAAGTTCTCCCTTATCTCTGAATCCCTGAATACTCATTGGATTCTTTTAAAGATGCAGCATCTAGAAACTAAGGAAATTATTAGTCTGGTTAATGTATATGCCCCTAACAATGCAGGTGAAAAGCAAACATGTTGGGACTCCATCAAAGGCCTGGTAGAGCAGGAAAATTTGGGAAACGTCATCATAGCTGGGGACCTCAACCTTACCCTCCTTTCGTCAGAAAAAAGAGGAGGCAGTATAGTCAGAGATCCGGCAAGAGAAACAGTAAAAGACCTCATGCAAAACTGGGACCTGATAGACATCAAGCCAACAGTTGACAAATACACATGGACAAACAAGAGGGTTGGGTCGGGGCATATAGCAGCAAGATTGGACAGATTCCTAGTGCAAAGCTCCTTTCTTCTCCTTGGTCTAGAAGCCAAATCGCGTATCCTCCACAGCAGCATATCAGACCATAAACCCATCAGCCTTGAACTAATGACTACTAAGGACCTGGGACTTATCCCCTTCAAATTCAGCTCCCTATGGATCAAAGAAAAAGACTTTATGGAAAAAATCAGAGAGTGCTGGAAGAAGCCAGTCAATGGATCGTCATTTTTTGTGTGGGAGGAAAAACTCAGAAGAGTTAAAATCATGTTAAAAGCTTGGGCCAAAACCCTGCCTAATTCGGCAGAGGAAAGGAAAAAAATCCAAAGTGAGCTAGAAATACAACATCTGCACATTGAAATAGCAGAAATTACTAAGGCTGATTTGGAAAAGGAGGCCAAACTTTAGCAAAGTCTCCATAAGGCCTGTTTGGCAGAGGAAGAATTCTGGAGGCTCAAATCTGGAGATAGAAATTCCTCATTCTTCCATAAGCAAGCCCAAGCCAGGAAAGGCCGCAACTCCATCAACAAGATAAAGGAAGCCAATCAAGTACTGAAGGATTTTATCAGCATAAAAAAGGCAGCAACAACCCACTTTGAGCAGCTGTACAGAGAAGATGCTGGTGATAATGTCAACTTTTCCTGGTTGGATGTTGTCCCTCCCATGATCTCCTCCAAAATGAACAAGTCTCTAGAAGAAAAAATCACTCTAAAGGAAGTTAAAGAAGCCCTGCTCTCAATGGACCCGGACAAAGCTCCAGGTCCTGATGGTTTCACGCCTAGGTTCCTCCAGGTTTGTTGGCAGATCGTAGAAAAAGATCTGTTTAAAATGATACAGAAATCTCAGGATTGTCAAAAGATAGGTGGCAGTACAAACTAAGCCTTTCTCGCTCTCATCCCCAAAGAGAAAGGAGCAAATACATTCAGCAGATTTCGCCCAATCTCTCTATGTAACATTGGATATAAAGTCATAACTAAAGTGATAGCGAACAGGCTGAAAAGGATCCTCCCCAAAATCATCCCCGATAATCAAGGTGGTTTTATCCAAGGCAGGCAATTGGTGGACAACTTTGTGCTAGTCCAAGAGGCGATCCACTCCAGTCTCCACTGCAAGGAGAAAGGTATGGTTGTCAAACTTGATCTTGCAAATGCTTTTGACCGAGTTAGACACAGTTTTTTATTTGATGTTATGCAAAAAATGGGGTTCGGCCCAAGCTTTATCAAATGGATTAGAGCCTGTATATCGGAGCCATGGATTGCCCCTCTGGTAAATGGAAGGGCAGCTGACTTCTTCAAAGCCTCTAGAGGGCTGAGGCAAGGGTGCCCCCTGTCCCCTCTCCTTTTTGTACTTCAAGCCTCTGTTCTCAACTTCTATCTTCAACGCAAACAACATGATCATGAATTAGCTGGCCTATGCATAGCTAGAGGGGCCAAAAACATCAACCATGCGCTTTTTGCGGATGACACCATTTTACTGGGGGCAGCAACAATGCATTCAACGTCCAAGTTCAAAGAAGTCCTGGATGGATGAATACTATAATATTTCAGGCAGTGCTCTAAACGACTCCAAATGTCACATTTACAGATGGAACATTCCCGTCTCTACTGCAAGATATATTGCTCACTGCTTGGGATTTGCAATCTATGTTTCATGGTCCTCGTTCAAGTATCTGGGCTTGTCCATCTTTTACTCAAGGGCATTGGGCAAGGACTGGTTGCCTCTGTTAGATAAATTTAAACAAAAATTACAGGCTTGGGGGTCCTCCTGACTAAATTTAGCAGGGAAGACGGTTCTCATAAAATCCGTCCTCAACAGTTTACCTCTCTTTAACTTTTCTGTCCTATTGGCACCCGCAGGAATTATAAATAAGATGGAGGACTTAATCAAAGCATTTTTATGGAAGGGAGGGAAGCAAAACGAGAAAATATTTTCGCTGATAAATTGGGAGACTGTCTCCAGATCATTCCAGGAGGGAGGTTTGAAATTAAAAGATCTCAATGCACAGAACGTAGCCATGGGCGCCAAAGTAATTTGGAGGATCATAGCTCCAAATCCTGGTTGGGTTCAAATTGCATTATGGAGAAAATATTACAGAGGACCAAGAATGCGATGCTTAGACCAGCCCAAGAATAAATTCAACACTCCTTTCAGTAAATTTATATACAAAACCAGCTCCCTGATCCGTGACCACACTTTCTGGGTTCCAGGCAATGGAAAGTGTATTCAAATATGGAATGATAGCATCCTTAACAATCCTCCGCTGGTTGAAGTCTTGCGCAAACCTGCGTTACAACGTTGGATGGCAGAATCCAATTTAATTACGCTGTGGGATCTTTCAATTTGGGAGGAAAACGGGTGGGCTGGTTGGAAACAACCCGCTGTTCCTATCCAACTCCGCCTAGACCTCATCGCTCTATACACGCACCTGCATGGGCTTGCTCCCACTCTAAAAAACAAGCACGGTGTGAGAGGCTGGGGAGTAAAGCGTTCAGGTTATTCTGTTTCTCAGGGCTATGCTAAATGCCTAGAGAAGCCTCATGTGCCACCCAATCCGGCTCCCTGGAATGGTATCTGGAAAATTCCTTCAATCCCAAAGGTGGACCACTTCTGCTGGCTCCTTTGCCAACAAAAAATATTATCTGAAGACAGGCTGCAGATAAGGGGCTTTCATGGGCCGTCTAGATGCCCCTTATGTAAGGAAAATCCTGAAACTGCCCTTCATATCATGATTGATTGCATATTTGTTTCCTCTGTCTGGCAGGAGCTCCTAGCCCCGCGGAAACATAAGTTCAACTTTCCCTCTTCAGTCCCTGAACTATTTGCAAATTGGATGAACAATTACGTCGGTCACCCTCCAAAAAATAAAACAGTCAGTTTTGCATGGAGCGCTTTGCCAAAATTTGTCAGTTGGAAAGTATGGCTGGAGAGGAACCGAAGGATCTTTAGAAATAAAGAGCAGGGTTTCAGATTAGTGGCCAATGCAGCAAAAGGACAGCTAGCAGAGTGGCTGGAAGACAAAGGGGATGATGCCAATTTAAGCCAATAGGACATAGAGCTTGGTTTGGCTCTTAACTTCAAATTCCCAAAAGTAATCAGTTCTCCCCTCCCCCCAAGGACTAGCAAATTAGGAAAAATGAACAAGAATTCCAATCCTGGCTGTCCAACCAAATTAGACCATCGCTCTTCTTTGATGGGGCTGCTAAAGGGAACCCAGGTATTGCTGGAGCCAGAGGTATCATTATAAATCCAAGAGGAGCTGTTGTTCACCGATTTGCCTGGGGATTAGGCCACTCTACAAGCATCCAAGCAGAAGCGATGGCCCTTTACCAAGGATTCAAATTCTTCAAAGAGCTGGGCTATAAGGAGGCTAATGTTTTTGGAGACTCCCAGGTAATTATCCAAGCACTGGCAAACAATTCCATCTCAACGGACCTACAACTTGCAAGAATAATATCAAGGATCAAAGGCTTGACAAAAACTATGAATCTGATTTTTTTCATGTCTTGAGAACAAATAACAGTAAAGCAGACAACGAGGCAAATAAGGCAACCCTGCTGCACATTGGCTCCCTTCTCAGAGATAACACAGTCCTTTGGGACCCAATCCCCTAAAGTGAAATGTTTTTTCATCTCCTTCATTTAATAGTTTTAATAGGGTAACCAAATTCGTGAATGTAGAAAGCAGTTATCCAAAATCCTAATCGTGTTGATATATGAAGCCATCAAAACTCGAGATCTTTAATCGTATTGCCTACATTACAAAATCGTCATAGAGATTTTAACCTGATTTACCTTTACATGTTTACAAATAAAAATAATAGCATTAGAATAAATGTAACCAGAGATATTTTAACCATAGAAATCATATTGAAAGGTAACTCAATCACTAAATGCGTAGTTAAAACAAGTTAACAATGAAATAGATAGACATGGAAATTATCCCTATCCTGTGTAATGATATGACATAAATATGCTACGGTTATTCGGTGAAAAAAGTCATTGCATGCATCAAATATTAAACAGTTTCATTCAATCAATATCAAAGATTCTTGCCTAATTGACCAAAAGAGGAACAACAGTTTACCTTTTAAAGAAAAAACACAAAATAATTTTTCTTTAATCTTAGTTTTAATCCTCCATTTATTTAAATTATTTTAGTTTACCAACTTTTACATTATTTCATTATTATAATTTTAGTAAATTTTTTATAACTGTAGCTTTGGTTTATTTAATTTTTAGTTTTAGTTATAATTATGTTAGCTTTCTCGTTTAAATATGATTGCTTTAATTTAACTTTATTTTATTAATTCTAGTTTCATTTATTATCTTTTGTTTTAATTTTTTTTTTTTTTTTGCGCTTATTTTAATCTAACTTAATTTTCATTTTTAGTTTAACTTAATTTTATTTATTTAATTTAATTGTAATATGGTTTAATTCAATTATTTTATATTATTTTAAAATTTTAAGTTTAGATTTTATTTTTGTTTTAATAAATTTTATTGTATTTTGGAATAGTTGATTGTTTGGATTGTAGGAGGAAAATGGAAGGTTTACATCATAAAGATAAGAAATGAAAACAAACTTTCAAAGGAATATAAAAGAAGCATTAATACAAATTTGAGAGGGTTTCAATTTTCTGAAAAGGAGAAGGCTTTTGTACTACTATAAGAGTAAGATCCTTAGAAGAAATTGAAATTTTTGGACTAGATCTAAAGAGTTGTATTACAACTTCAAGAAATTTCATACTATCGTGAAAATTCTTGAGGTTTTATGTACTCTGAATGTTTCAGTCAGATCTAGAAATCTTGTACAATATTGTTAGAGTTAATGGTTGGTTGATTGCCTTCATTTTCGTTCAAGTTTGATTCAGTTTTTGCTCCAGATAAGTTTTATGGGTTTTGCACTACTGTAAATTCCATTGCACTGTATTTCTTATTTAAATAGTTGGAAAGCTATTTTTTCGTAGTGAAACTGTTTGATATCAAAGTTAAGCAATGAATTCAAGTAGATATGCATGTTATTACTAATAACTATTTAGCGGTTCGATGACACATTTATCTTTGTTTTAATTACAATTGTATTATGATAACTATTCCCTTAATGCAATTGTACTATTGATTTTCAATTCATTCATAATTCAGTTAAGTATGTGCTCTTTTGAATCTTCATAACTATTTACGGAGATATTCATACATGTACATCTACCTTATTGACTATAGATCATACAAACTATTTCTATGATCTATTAGCTCATCCTAATCTTAGGTTCAATTATAGTCCATTTCCTTTTTTCATTACTTTTGATTAGGAAAATATTTGTATCTTTTCCTGATCGAGATAGATTAAGATTTACTTTTGTTGCGTGCATCTTAGATTAATTTTAATTTTCATTTAGTTTAATTGAATACATTTTCGAAAGTCTCCTTTCATAGGAGCAAACATTCATGTGGCTTGGTTGAGTCCTTGTTTTAGCTAGCTCAAAGGATTACCTTTTTCAAGCAACTGCAAGTAGGTAATTCTTTCTTTTATGTCTGCTCATGACACAAAAATTATCATACATTAGCAAACAAAGAGCGATTTTAGAGTTAGTTTAGATTTTAGATTACGTTGATTAGACTAACATTAGTTTAGGCTAGTTTTATACCATTTAATTAGTCAAAATCACCATCTCAAACAGATAAGGGCCTAATTGGGGCCCTGACCGGGTGATCTCCCTAATGTTGATTAAGGTCAATTTTGGCCATTAACATTCTTGGAATTCGTTTTGAATTATCTCCCTAATTCGTTTTGAAATTCGTAAAATCCGATGCTCCGTGGCTGACTATTATCATTGGCACTAAGAAAACATATGGAGTTTACACAGACAAACCAATTTGACTTATGGATCATCATTGAGGCTACACAACTCTTAATGATGAAAGAGAAGGATGTAGGGTGCGTGATAGACAACAAAAGAAATTTAATAAATTAAATTCCAGTATTATTGAAAAATCTGAAAACTTAGCTGGTGGGATTAATAAATGTAAAGTCAATCACAGTGCAGGTGTATATAAAGCCTTGACATTAAAAACCTAAGCCTTAATAATATTGAACTTTGGTAAGGACCATAACAAGAACTTGGATAGCACAGAAAGTATTGAAAATAACTTACCGAATGACTGCTATAATAGATCAAACGTTAATGCAATCAATAGTACGGGTCCGACAAATGTAGTAGGAGCTAAATCAGCTAATGATGGAGCATAATTAGTTATCGTGGCTAAAAATAAGACCAGTGTTAGAAGCCATCCATTCATAAGGAACAAATGTTCTATCAATGGTAAACCTCCTGTCGGCTCCAATGAAGACCGAAATATAATAAAAGACAAATTTGTTTCTTACAATCTAAGTAATGAGGAAGCAATCATTGGATCAGGTCCAGAAAATGAAGTAGGAGCAGAATCGGTTAACGTAGGATTTGAATTAGTTATCTATAGGACCAATGTCAACAACCAATGGACATTCATAAAAGACAAAAGGAGTATCAATGGGGAACCACGAGTGGGATCCAATGAAAGCTGAAATATAATTAAAGACACGTTTAAAGAAATCGCTTATATCCCCTTTCATAATATAAGTAGCAAGAAAGTAGTTAACATTTCTTCTTACAATTTAAGTAATGAGGAAGTCAAGGTCTTAAATAAAGGCCTTAACTTTTCCATAGCCCCCAACCACATACTAACAAAAGAAATTATTTTGCAGCCTTCAAGATGGGATTCAAAATCTAAGAGGAGAATAAAGAGCTAACCAAAGAAGATTGTGTAGTCATCTTAAGAAAAGCAAAACCTCCAAAGAAAAACTTGAACCATGGGTAATTAATGGCCTTGAGAAGCTTGAGAAATAATGATAAAATTGTCATCGTTAAAGTAGACAAGGCGGAGGGGGGGGGGGGGGGGGGGGGGGGGGGGGGGGCCGGGGGGTGCGGTGGGTTTGACTATGGTAACGGATAAAGAGGAATACATTACCAAAATGAGAGACCACATGTACAATAGTGGCAGCTATAAGAAGTTTAAAGAGAACCCTATCTCCAAGATTACTAGGATGGTTAAAAAGGCCATTAAAGATTCCAACCTTGACGAAAGAATGAAGAAATTCCTTTCCCCTGATAGTGAAATAGTCTCGCAGATTTATAGAGCCCCCCAAAAATTCATAAAGCAGGTGCCCCCCTCAAGCCTATTGTCAGCATTATTGGGGCACCCACATATGAATTAGCAAAATATGTTGTTAGGAAACTTGCAATTCTAGTTGGAAAGACCAATTCTTATATTAAAGACCCCAACCATTATAATACAACTTATGAAGAAAGAAAAATTAGACCCTTGTGATAAGATTGTTAGTTTTGATGTGGTCCAACTATTCACAAAGATCCCTTTAGATGAAGCTGTCCATGTGATAAAAGAAGTCACGAACTCCCAAACTGCGAAGCTTGTGGAAATATTTTTGCGTTCTACTTTCTTCACCTTCCAAGGTGAACTTTTTGAGCATACATCGGGAGTAGCTATGGGATCTCTGCTATCCCTTATAGTAGCCAACCTCTTTATGGTATAGGAAGTAGGAAAAAGTTGGATTCACGTACTCACTCAAAACACCAGAGCTCTCAACCAAGACTAAACCCATATATAATTTTCCCTATTTTCCTTTCCCTCCCACCTCTTCCTCATATTCATCTTGCCCTCACAAATCTCTCCATGCTCTCCCTTCCCATAATCCTTCCATTCCTTCCTTAATTTCCCCTAACTAATAATAGGGACAATTCATCGCTATATTAATAATATACTAATATCTTATTATAAGATCAAAATTAATATTTAATTAATAATAAATATTAACTTTAATCGTTAATAATA
>APFE031114807.1:19893-34258 GCA_000404065.3 Pinus taeda | reverse complement strand
AATTCAACTTCATTATTAGTACTAGTTATAATTATTACCAATAATGATGATAATTAATTCTCAAAATAATAATATGATTATTAACTTTATTAATTGACCATTATCCTAGATATAAGCTTTATTAATAATTACTATTATCATTAACATTTCCATTTCTAATTAATTTCCCTTAATAATTTAAACTTTTTTCATTATATCCTTATAATAAGTAAACTAGGGTTATCCAATAGGCCATTCCTCTCTGCTCATCCTTCCTTTCACTATTTATTCACTTCTTCCTTGCTCTTCTTTGTGGATTCGTCCTGACGACGAGTCTTGTTGTAGACTTGAAACATTGACATTAAAATGATTACTGTGGTTAATATTCTGAATACTCAATCTCAAGATTCTCACCACAAAAACTTCAATCACTCACAAGTGGCAGTTGCTGAGCTAGAGTTTCTCCAAACTCAAGCATCATAATATTTTGTCTTGTTAGGTTGTCAAGTTGTCTCTACCCTATTTTGTCTCATATGGGTATGAGTGTAAACTATAATATTATTTATAAAGTAAAATTCCAAGTCTCAATATTGGAATGTGAAGAGTCATGATGTAATGTAATGAGACATTTTGTAAAGAAGTTGAAGAGTCATGAGGGGAGTCTAAGAGTCACAAAGGGGAATGTGAGGAGTCACTCCCTTTGTTAGAAATATGTCCTCATAAATCATGTAAAGGGGATTTTGGGAGCCAATATTTTGGCTAGGCTTAGGCTTAGGAAGAGCTTGGAAGTTTTTTGAGAGCCTTGGCTTCTCCGTGGCGTAGAGCGAATATACTTCTTTCCAAGAGCAGGTGTTCTTGACTTTAATGTTCCACTATTGGGGCTAGTGGTCTGACAATGGTGTATGTATGAATAGAACTTTCACTTATAATAAAACTCAGAGTTGACACACTTTCATGCATATGCTGTGAATATAGTAGGACTATTCTTGTTATATTTTCAATGTACGTTATTTAACTTACGCTTGTGCTTTGAACTATTTCATTTGCATTTGTATGAATCTTGTTGAATGCATGTTGTTGTACTAATTCATCACCTTAGCTTGTGGACTATTCTGGATGTTAGCACATGATGTCATTGTAATCGTGTGTTCCTTTCAAGCTATGTACTATTATAGGCCTCCAAGGGGTGCACTTCCTTTTCCCTTCGTGTGTTGGAACCTTCATGCATCACACTTGACTCTTCGCAGGGTCACACACTTGTTCTCACCAAAGTTATGGTACTTCACTCTACGTGTTTCCGTAGTCAAGGCATAACATTACCACCCACTATTGGGAATCCTGTTAGACTCCGTCTTGTCAGTCAATGAGAGATTGATTCTTCTTCAAAACCCTATTTTGAAGAGGAAATCCTGAACTGGAACAGATTAACTTTATATCTGATGTATTTGTAAGGTGCCAGACAGAGGGAGGCACTCAAAGTCATTTTCTGTTGCAAAGGTTGTCATCTCATCTTGTGGAAGGCATCTTGTAATGTTGGATTTTACAGGAAGTTTACATCTATTAACACTAGAACAAAGTCCACTTTCTGTGTGTGAAATTTCACTCATCGACAATACTACTACTGAAAGCTCTGTTGAAGGACGGAATACTGGCCTGCGAGAGTCCATGATCCTTGCTTGGTAAAGATATTTCAAATTAATTATTCACAGGGAGATATTTGCAAAGACGATGAACATCAAATTGAAGCCGAAATTCCCGGTAGATTGTGGGCATTAGACAGTGTAATTCATCAATTGCAGGGCTACGCAAATTTTCAAAAGCCAAATCATTTCCAAAGCCGAATTTCAGCCATTTGATTCTCAAACAAAGGAGTTCGATTATGCTAAAAGAAATATCTGCAGAACAGTTGAAAGGGACGAGTCCTGAAACTTGGAAGTTTGCATCCACGGGGCTAAGTTTTCAGGCTGGGCCGAGTTTCCTCTATAAAGTCTGGACAAGTTCATTATTGCTGAGTATGATCATTATTGTGGGGCGTGGGAACTGGTCGAAGCCCTGTGCTTCGAAAAAGGCGTGTTGTGGAGATACTTGATATCAGTCCTGAAGCTGCGCACTCCCTTTTTTCAAAAGGCCGATACCATTGTTTTCCTGGGCCGTGTACTATTTAATGTTTGATCGTGGCCATTGGTAAAGTTATTCATGTCTATGGGTCAAGTTAGCATCAAGCAATGAACATATAGAGACCCTGCATATTAGTCTAAACCTCCACATATTTCCTTGCTGGTTGTGCATGCTTCCAGTGTCCATTTGGAGGCCGTATCAGTGGAGATAACACACATTATCGCTAGTTCCAGCCACTTGGAGATTGCACTGCTAGAAGTTTCCTTGGAGCTGGTCAAAAAGTCTTGAAGTAACATTGCCACTCTTATTGCAGAATGCCAATGGGGCATAAAGGATGTCAAGACCACTTTAGCTCATCGAGATACCGGTTGGTTCCTTGGATGAGTTGGGATGAATGGAATTTTGCGCATGACGCACTATTCTCAACTTCATCAAAGTCAGTTTCCATGGCTCTAAACAGAATTATAGCATGACAGGGCAGGGGTTGCCACCCTGTGTCTGTGGAGATCACGGCAACAATCAAGGATGTTCATCAGAGGGATCCATTCTTCACTGATGAAGTTTTAGAAGATCATGTCCTTTCAGAAGAAGTTCTTCGCATGGCTTACTCTATGGAAATTGTGAGGCTGCTAAATGGAGTGGTAGATCAATCACATAAAAAGAAAGGGCAATCGATCATTGACTCTGCCAATTCAATTGGTATTCCACGTTTGTTGGTTGATATTCGTCATGAGGCTTCGCATAATCCACTTCCTGCACTTCCATTACTTCAACTTCCAAGTAAGCAGGCTCTTGATTGGTTGGAGTCCCATTATTGGGAGCCTCAGAAAAACGTTTTCCCTAATATTCGACCTGAAATCTAGTGTAGGCTTTATATAAAAAGAAAGAGGTCAATGCGAGCAGCTGCTTCTGAATCTGAAATATACACCTTGAAGAAACATATAAAATCAAATTTGAGGAGACTTGCGCAGTTCTGTATTGCATACACCTTGGAAGTTGTGACCAAGCTGGAACAAATCAAACAAAATGCAGACAAAAAGGAACAGATCTACCTATCTTTGTCTTTAGTTAATGATTCAACAGGATCTGTGCTCCAGTTTGTCGGCCATCAGAGGATTTTTAGAGGGACGTTGTATTATTTTATAATAGATGTAACGCTCCTTTCTAATTTTTTGTAATTTTAGTTGGAACAACACCCCTATTTTGGGGGTCGACCTGTTGTTTTTTCTAGAATAGTTTATTTAATGTATTAAAATAATCATTTGCAGGGGTTGAAGAAAAAGAGAATTCTGAGAGCTGGTGGAGAATAGAGAGCTTTTATTGTACAGTCTTTGACAGAGATTTAATGAAAAATACAGCGCTGACCCCTGAGATTCCTGCGGTATGACAATTTAGCATAAGTTTTCCTTCTGTTTCATATGTAACCTGTTATGTTTTCACTTCGTTTTATGATCATTTCCAATTGAACAAATGAAGTGTTTAGGTAGAATTCATAATATTTTATGCTCTGCCTATAAGTTTGTTCATATTTAATGTTTTCTTCTGTTTGACAAGGATTCATATGCCCTTGTCAGCTCCTCAGCAGTCTTGCCATTCCATTTAATCTCAATTTGATGTTAAATTTCTTGCCTACCTTGCCTCAAGGGATAATCTGTGTTCTTGATTACATTTCTCTGCTCAAGCTGTTACTTTGCCCATGCAGCCCAGAAAAAACCCCATCATTTTATTAAAAACCCTTTTTATCAATTTACTAGCCTAAAATCAGTATTCCTTATTGGTCATCTCAGTCCCTTTGAAGACTTTTTTGCCGAGATAGACCGGAGAGAGCCCTCTCCTGCCCCGTAGGGCTAGCTACGAGGCTAAGTGGTTTGATGTTGCCTTGAGGTTTGCCTTTTTCAGCCTGAGGTGAAATTTCAAGCGCTAACATACTGGCGACCATACTGGGGAAGAACATTCGACTTGTTGATTGTCTTGTCCCAGTACATGAACTCAAATTGCAGATCTGATGCTGATGGTGGACAGCAATCAGACACATATGCAGGCTGAACCATTCACCTGGCGACTCCAATTCAATCCAGACATTCCAGTGATTTTTGATTCATTCATGCAATGGTAGGGTATGTGGCAAACCTTACCCTGTGTGACACTGTAGAAGAAATAAGAAATGAGTTAGCAGATACTAAATTTGATGAAGATGTTTTCAGTGCCTTGCTTCAATGGTCGAAATCTTCAAAGTTCCCTTGGTTCGAGTTAATTGTTGAAAGAATCGAGAAGGAGATTCAGTGTCTAGATGAGCAGATTCAGTCATATGATTTCCAAGACCCTAAAAAGTTCTTGGAAATCCTTCCTCCATTAAAACAAGAAATAACAGACTTGCCTATAGATGTTTACATTGACAGTGTGCGGCTGGAAGTATGTATTGCAGAGTTGGGGCAGCCAACAGAGTCTGGCTTCCGCGATCCAATGGCAACTTACATGGACACATTTTTCAGTTTGATTAATAGATCAAGCTGTCTTGTACGTGACCAGGCTCATTACGTGCATGAACAACTGCCAGCAATAACATCTCCGTCCTGGTGGAATCATTCTAAAGCGACATCATTTTCAGGTTTACTTGAATGGTTAATATGGCATTTTAGTATTACCTGATCTATTGTTTGTACAACAGATTAGGGTAGATGTTGTAAATAAATAAGCAACCAAAAGGCAGCATTTTGTTCCAGTTTCATTACAGTTTAGTTTGAAGTTTGCCGAATTAGTCTTTCAATCAATTCAGTCAGTTTCCAGTTAATAAGTTGAGTCTTCAGTTGTGTTGATTTGTTGAAATAATGGACTCCATTGCCCAATGGATGGAGGAACTGTCTGCTCTCCCAAAGTTCTGCGGTTCTTGGCACCTCCAAAAAGCGGCAGCTGCCATCTCAAGTGGAGCCGATGTTAGACTCCATCTTGTCAGTCAATGAGAGATTGATTCTTCTGAAAAACCCTGTTTTGAAGAAGAAATCCTGAACTGGAACAGATTAACTTTATATCTGATGTATTTGTAAGGTGCCAAACAGAGGGAGGCACTCAAAGTCATTTTCTGCTGCAAAGGTTGTCATCTCATCTTGTGGAAGGCATCTTGCAATGTTGGATTTTACAAGAAGTTTACATCTATTAACACTAGAACAAAGTCCACTTTCTGTGTGTGAAATTTCACTCATCGACAATACTACTACTGAAAGCTCTGTTGAAGGACGGAATACTGGCTTGTGAGAGTCCATGATCCTTGCTTGGGAAAGATATTTCAAATTAATTATTCACAGGGAGATATTTGCAAAGACGGTGAACATCAAATTGAAGCCGGAATTCCCGGTAGATTGTGGGCATTAGACAGCGTAATTCATCAATTGCAGGGCTACGCAAATTTTCAAAAGCCAAATCATTTCCAAAGCCGAATTTCAGCCGTTTGATTCTCAAACAAAGGAGTTCGATTATGCTAAAAGAAATATCTGCAGAACAGTTGAAAGGGACGAGTCCTGAAACTTGGAAGTTTACATCCACGGGGCTAAGTTTTCAGGCTGGGCCGAGTTTCCTCTATAAAGTCTGGACAAGTTCATTACTGCTGAGAATGATCATTATTGTGGGGCGTGGGAACTGGTCGAAGCCCTGGGCTTCAAAAAAGGTGTGTTGTGGAGATACTTAATATCAGTCCTGAAGCTGCGCACTCCCTTTTTTCAAAAGGCCGATACCATTGTTTTCCTGGGCCGTGTACTATTTAATGTTTGATCGTTTCCAGTGGTAAAGTTATTCATGTCTATGGGTCAAGTTAGCATCAAGCAATGAACATATAGAGACCCTGCATATCAGTCTAAACCTCCACATATTTCCTTGCTGGTTGTGCATGCTTCCAGTGTCCATTTGGAGGCCGTATCAGTGGAGATAACACACATTGTCGCTAGTTCCAACCACTTGGAGATTGCACTTCTAGAAGTTTCCTTGGAGCTGGTAAAAAATTCTTGAAGTAACATTGCCACTCTTATTGCAGAATGCCAATGGGGCATAAAGGATGTCAAGACCACTTTAGCTCATCGAGATACCGGTTGGTTCCTTGGATGAGTTGGGATGAATGGAATTTTGCACATGACGCACTATTCTCAACTTCATCAAAGTCAGTTTCCATGGCTCTAAACAAAATTATAGCATGGCAGGGCAGGGGTTGCCACCCTGTGTCTGTGGAGATCACGGCAACAATCAAGGATGTTCATCAGAGGGATCCATTCTTCACTGATGAAGTTTTAGAAGATCATGTCCTTTCAGAAGAAGTTCTTCGCATGGCTTACTCTATGGCAATTGTGAGGTTGCTAAATGGAGTGGTAGATCAATCACATAAAAAGAAAGGGCAATCGATCAATGACTCTGCCAATTCAATTGGTATTCCACGTTTGCTGGTTGATATTCGTCATGAGGCTTCGCATAATCCACTTCCTGCACTTCCATTACTTCGACTTCCAAGTAAGCAGGCTCTTGATTGGTTGGAGTCCCATTATTGGGAGCCTCAGAAAAACGTTTTCCCTAATATTCGACCTGAAATCGAGTGTAGGCTTTATATAAAAATAAAAAGGTCAATGCGAGCAGCTGCTTCTGAATCCGAAATATACAGCTTGAAGAAACATATAAAATCAAATTTGAGGAGACTTGCGCAGTTCTGTATTGCATACACCTTGGAAGTTATGACCGAGCTGGAACAAATCAAACAAAATGCAGACAAAAAGGAACAAATATACCTATCTTTGTCTTCAGTTAATGATTCAACAGGATCTGCGCTCCAGTTTGTCGGCCATCAGAGGATTTTTAGAGGGACGTTGTATTATTTTAGAATAGATGTAACACTCCTTTCTAATTTTTTGTAATTTCAGTTGGAACAGTGCCCCTGTTTTGGGGGTCGATCTGTTGTTTTTTCTAGAATAGTTTATTTAATGTATTAAAATAATCATTTGCAGGGGTTGAAGAAAAAGAGAATTCTGAGAGCTAGTGGAGAACAAAGAGCTTTGATTGTACAGTCTTTGACAGATATTTAATGAAAAATACAGCTCTGACCCCTAAGATTCCTGTGGTATGACAATTTAGCATAAGTTCTCCTTCTGTTTCATATGTAACCTGTTATGTTTTCACTTCGTTTCATGATCATTTCCAATTGAACAAATGAAGTGTTTAGGTAGAATTCATAATATTTTATGCTCTGCCTATAAGTTTGTTCATATTTAATGTTTTCTTCTGTTTGACAAGGATTCATATGCCCTTGTCAGCTCCTCAGCAGTCTTGCCATTCCATTTAATCTCAATTTGATGTTAAATTTCTTGCCTACCTTGCCTCAGGGGATAATCTGTGTTCTTGATTACATTTCTCTGGTCAAGCTGTTACTTTGCCCATGCAGCCCAGAAAAAACCCCATCATTTTATTAAAAACCCTTTTTATCAATTTACTAGCCTAAAATCAGTATTCCTTATTGGTCATCTTAGTCCCTTTGAAGACTTTTTTGCCGAGATAGACCGGAGAGAGCCCTCTCCTGCCCCGTAGGGCTAGCTACGAGGCTAAGTGGTTTGATGTTGCCTTGGAGTTTACCTTTTTCAACCTGAGGTGAAATTTCAAGCGCTAACAAATCCTACTCCAAATGGTGTGACGTCTAGTTGGGAATTCATATCGGGGAGAAAGCCTGAATGTTGGTGGGTCCAACGCCATCAATAGGTAGATAAAATCTAAATCTAATAGTTTTTGGACTTCTTTTTTGACAATTTATTTCAATGCAGGGTTCATTCTTCTTTGTGGTTGTCTAACATGTTTAAAATTTTCTTGAATGTAAAAATGATGTGTACATGTATTAGGATGTATTCCTGACATATCGGTGTATTCCTAAGAAAAAGATTTGGAATTATTCTGCAATAACATAATCAATTAATCTTGCTAGAAATTTTCCAATTTAAAATTGATGTTTAAAGTCTTTTTAGGAGATATTTCAATAACTTTATTGCAAGGATTTGATATTGAGTGTACATGAAAGATTGAAAAATAAGTTGATTTTAAGCCATCCTTAGTACACATTTCTTGAAAATGTTGTTCTAAAAGAGAATACAAAGAAAAATTTGAGGTACTTAACAAAGTTGGCTAAGAATTTATAGTAAAATTTATAGGAATTACAAGAATTTCAAAATGTACAGAAATTTCAAAGTTTTGAGAGATTGCAAGAATTACAGATTGTTCAAAATTTATAGGAATAACAGTCTATTTCGAAATTGCAAAATTTTTCAGATGGATCATAATTTTTAAATTTTGCGAAATCTTCTGTTGTAGATGATGTTCCACATGACTTCCCCCTAAAATACTGTAGAAAATCAAGACGAGAAATGAAATGATCAATTTGATTTTCATTAGAATTTTCTTTGAGATTAAATGCTTGTTCAATGGTTAATAACTGTTGAATAATTTCATCATCTATTTCATTTTCATCAAACCATTGAACTTTCTTTAATCATACCCTTTGTTTTGGTGGGGGATACAAAGTAATGTTTTTAATTTCGTCACAATTTGTTATTGTCATATTTCCATAATGACAACTAGTATTTGTGTCAGCAGTTGCCAGCCATGGTCTTACCAAAATTAGAGCATGTCCTCCTATTGTAGATTTGGGTTGAAGGATCATAAAATCAATTGGATATGCCCAAGAGTCAATAGAATCAATAATATCTTCTACAATTCCCTCAGGTTTAATTTTTGATCTATCAGCTAATTCTAACATTGTTGGAGTTGGTATAACATTGTTTGTTTCTAGGATATCCATGGTTTCTTTTGTCATCACATTTATGTCAACACTTATAATAGCACCCGGTATTCGATCACTCCTTAAATCACAACCAACTAACAATGTTATATAGATCGAGACATATATCCCTCGCTTATACAGGGAAAGTGTGGAGAAGAGCTAGATTGTCAATAGAAAAATTGTTCACTGCTACTTTTACAATGTGTATGCCTGGGTCAACACATTTTTCGACAATGGCTTTTGTAATCATTAGACTAGCCAATTTACTTATAACTTGTATTGTTGATGGATCTTGTTTTCTCTTTCCAGTTCTTTTAGTACATGATTCCCTTATTGTTTTGTTGTAAATTGGTATATCTTTAATTGCTCTAACTAAGGGAATATTTATAGTAATATTCTTCAATTCATAAATAATATAAAATTTAGATATGGTTTTTGGTATTTCTTGTTTTTTATGAAATCAATCTCTTAGGAAATGGAGCTATGTGAGAAGTTTGAGATTATTTTTGCGAAGGGACAATTTGTTTCATTGATGTTTTTAGTTTCTCTTGTAAAGGGATTGTTTTTGTCTTTTATGTTTATATACAATTTCTTTAGTTTGTTCTTCAATTACCACTATAGAGTTTGGGTTCACTACTCTACGAGGTCATAAATTAATCTATTGTAATTCTACAAGACTATTTATTATTGTTACAAAAAATTCGTGTAATTTACTGGATTTTCATGTAATTATACAAAAAACTCTTGTAATTTGACTATTTATTATTGTTACAAAAAATTCCTGTAATTTCACTGGATTTTCATGTAATTATACAAAAAAATCTTGTAATTTTACTGGATCTTCATGTAATTGTTCAAAAAATTTCTATAATTTTACCGAAGATATATTATAGGTAGGGAATGATTCAAATTCAACATTATAAACATGTTTTTCTATTTTATTTTTTTGATTTGCAACTAGTTGAGAAGGAAGTTGTGTAGGTCATGGAGGTGGTTGATTAGATGGAAGTTGTAACTATTGAGGTTGAGTTAATTGCATATGTAGAGGATGATGTGGTTGTTGTGGAAGAGGTAAATATGGCTGTTGCATTTGTGGGTATGACTGGAATGGTTGTTGTTGATATGGAGGTCAAGGTTGTTGATATGATTGTTGTTGGTATGAAGCTTGAAATTGTGGAGGATAAGGATGGGCAATATAATTCCATAAGGAAATCCCCTCCAACGCTATTGAGAGGGGTAATTTTGGATTTTTTTGTGGAGATCATGCATGCCATGGCATTGGAACATTCCATGTATTCTAAGGAACATTATAATAAGGAATGTTTCACTAATTAGAATCTTGATATATACATGTTTCTTGTGGTTGCTAAGGTCTCTGGGGTGCAATATTGTTTATTGATTTTGTATTTCCAAAGTTTATTTGATAAGTTGTCTAGCTCAGGTAATGTAGGACATTCCCCAGTCTTATGTGGATTTTCACAAATCAAGCAAACTTGAATATTATTAAGAGGACACTCTCTTAATGGACGTTTCTTCCAACATTTAGTGCAAAATATATATAAGGCTGACTCTAGCTCTTCTTTCTTTTTCCTAATCTTTAAATAATCTATTTGATAAGTAAGAGTAGTTAAAAGATAGGTCTTAAAACCCTCCAACAAGTTTCCTAGTTATGTTTTGCTGACTCCCCCAATAGCTGATTTTGTAACTTTAGAGAGAGGATTTATTATGCTTGCAACACTTTTATCTTTCCCTCTTGAATATTTCCTGCACAAATCACTAACTATGTCAGATGGAAGATATGAAACATCACCATCACCCATTAAATTAAGTATATCTATATGTTTATCACAAATTCCTTTTAAGAATACTATACGAATTATGTCAGGACTTAAGTCATGTTGCTGTGATTTTTGCAAATTATATAAGAATCTTTCTAAATAATCTTTTAAGCTTTCATCTTCTTGTTGCATTGTTCTAAAAATATCCTCTTGAGAATCTCTTGGTCTACAATAAGGTTGATATTTCTTAAGAAAGGCTTTCTTCATATCATCCCAATATGCAATAATGCCTTCACCTAAACCCATAAACCAACATAGTGCAACTCCTTTCAATGTTGCAAGAATTAATCACAATTTCTGTGCATCAGTATTGTAAGCATAATTACAACATAAAATATCAAATTCAAATAGAAAGGAGTGAGGTTCTTCAGTTACCCTACCACAAAATGTTGGCATGATAAATGGTGAAATGTTCTTCATTCAAATTTCAACTCTTGAAATATCCATAATGGGAAAGCTAAATATTGCTTCCCTATCATCATCTTCTAATGGTTGTCCATTTCTTCCTCCATTTCCTTTTCCATTTTCATATCCCTGATGTCCTCCACCATCTCTTTTTCCTCCTCCACCAATTCTGTGTCCATTGATGTCACCTCCTATATTAGATCCTTTGTTCTCTTATACCATATATTCATTCCGAAATACAGTATAATTTGTATTCCACCTTGTGGGGGGAGAAGCATAAAGTGGTTCTAAATCGATCCCTAATGTACCGCTTGTGGAACTTGATCATTTTTATGCTTCTCTTGAACAATCGATTTATGCTACTTGTTCTTCAATCGCATGAGTATATGGGGGAAATATTAAAATTACCTGGAATTATATATCTACTAATTCCGAGTGCTCTAGCAAATCTTCCTCTACTATCTCTTAATATATACATACAGTCTTCAACTCAATTGGCTTTGTAGGACACACTATGGTGGTGGCGTAGGTTCTTACCTTCGGTCTTATATTCCTACTCCCCCATGATAAAAAAAAATCATACTGTAGAATTGAGCAAAGAGATTTTTCTAAATATTTTTGTATTTTTTTTTTTCTATTTTTTCAACAAACAAATGAAACTCCTAAGAACCAGTTCGTTACACCTACCCAACAACGACACCAAAATGTCAAGTCATAAAGTGGGGTGAATGAATTAACACTTATTTTGTCAATCTAGGTAGGTAAACTTCGAGGTGAAACACAATGTGTGTGAATTGGTTCTTACTACTTTCTTATGCAAAACTAACCATAAATCATGTCCAGGTAGATATCAGAGCTGACATCAACTTACACTAATTTTCAGATTCTTAAATTCAATTCTGACTTGTTGACATAAAGTTTATAGAACCATACAGATGTATCACACTCTCTCACCAGATACTTTGTCTGAATTAATTGTTGGTCAAAATCGATTAAGACTGTACTAAAAATGAATTTATATGGAATCAATGTTCTATGTTGTGTAAGCATATTTCAATAAAAAAATAACAATCATTTTGTTTTAAAATATAAACTAAATCACCCTCTTAATTGTAACTTTAGGCATAATATAAATCTAATTATTCTGATGGTTTAAAGCATAAATACTTTGGATAAAAACTAAAGAAATTGCTCTACTAAAATTACTGCACGAAAATAGAGTATGTACTTACATAAATTTTGTGGAGTCCTATGTTTACAAGATCACTACAGGAAATCCTCTAGCTATTGCAAGAATTCCAGTGCAATTACACGATCACTACAGGAAACTTTGGCATACAGTTACACATATTTTCAATAATTACCAGAAAATTAGAGTACGCTCATTACTCATATATATCATAAGGACTATGAACAAAAATCACATTAACAATATCAAAACTTATGAAAACACATAATAAAGACATAGGAAACATGTACCAGGGGGCCCTCTTGGTGTATGTTGCTATTAAAGCTACAAAAAACTATTGCAACTTATATAACAACTTGAAATAGCTTATGCAAAAGATGTAGGCAATCAGCTTCATTTGTCGTCAGAGAAAAAAGAGGAAGTGATGGGACAATGACGGCCATGGAAATCAGCGCCAGCTCTGCGACAGTCCACATTGGTTGCAGGAAGTCTCCTCATCTCCAACGCATCGTGGTCGGTTTGATATGAGTTTGCTGGATTGCGGCGTCTGGATTTCGTGTCTGATAAGGGTATATGGAATTGGTTTTTTGCCTAAGTGCAGAGAAATGTTCAAGCCATTGGCAATGGCTGAGGTGGAGTTGTCACTATGCTGAGCACTGGGAAGTTCTTCGTTGGGGGAAACTGGAAATGTGACAAAGGAGACACGATGGAGGCAAGAAGCGATAGGTTTTTGCAATGCTAGCTCTTTTGATACCTGAGAGTCTATGTACACCCATTGTTCTTGGCAAAAATCCCCGATCCGGTTATGTGTAGAGAGATCGGTTTCAGGGTCTCCGTACAACCTTTATTCTCTCCCAAATCTCCATATCTATTTATGATTAGAGAGATGGGTTGAAGATAATGTATTTTTTTCCTTTGAGACAGTTTACGCCCCTGCAATAGCGAATCCACGGTTAATCCATGGTTATGTGTTTCATGCAAAGCAAAAATCCATCAACTATGAGCACAGTTCAATGGAACCCCCAAATCCCACAGTGCTTGGATCCAAGATTGAAGGCATTGCAATTGGGGTTGGAGGATCATCGATCAACATCGTTGTTGTTGTGACTAATGACACTGGAAAAGAAAAGGTCAAGAAGAGAAACGCCCCATGCAACTTGGGGTTTTGTTCCCAACCATCAAACAGAGAGCAAATCAACACTAATTTAAATTGGGGACAAAACTCTAGCGACAACGGCAGAGGTGAGGGCCCATATTCAGAGGTTTTGTTTCAGGTTTTTATCAAAACAGTTCCTGGAAAATCGATATTGTTAAGGTCTTGGGGAATGGAGTTCCTGGAAAATCGATATTGTTAAGGTCTTGGGGAATGGATCTAGTGACATATTTGAAGCAAAAGGTCCAAAATGTCACAAGTATTCCTGCTTCATTACAATGTTTGAATTTTTCCGAAAAAGTCTTGCAGGGTGAGATCCATTTCAAATACTATGGTATTCAAAGGAACTCTACCACTATCCAGAATTTAAGGCTATAAGGGGGTGCCCTAGGAGTAAGGACATCAGCTAGATCATCTTTGACAAATAAGGGCTCGGATTCATTCAAGGATGCATTGGGAGGGAAAGCTGCTACACATGACAAAAATCCAAATCTGGCAATCCCAGGTCTGTACATTGTAGAGAAGATGGAAAAGCTCCAGATATGTCATAGAATTTTGTAGTGGTATGATCTGGATTGTCCACAGTCTTTTGTCCATTGAGTCGACATTTCAAACCCCAAAGGGGGTCCATCATCAGGACAAATCAGAAAGATAGAAAAAGAATGAAAGATTGTTGAGAGAAGAAGACATGAACCTGGATATAAATACACCAAGAACCCTAATTTTTATAAGGGCCGACACTTGAAATTTAATTAATTATTTAATTATTTCAATTTATCTAATCATTGATTATTTTAGTTTATTTAACTAATTAATATGAATTTGAATTATTATTTTTATTTAATATAATTTTAATGAATTAATTAATCTAAATTTTTAATTAATAT
>APFE031114807.1:0-19116 GCA_000404065.3 Pinus taeda | reverse complement strand
TAATTAATTTGATAATTAATTTGTTTTAATTTGGTTAATTAATTAATTAATTAATCCCGACTTCAAAATGAATGACCTTTTCCCATGATCTTATGCTTCTGAGTGTCCGGGGGGGTTTATTTGTCTTATGAGGGTAAGCCAATTTTCACTGATTTCACTCCCATTGTCCCTGTTGAGGTTTTGCGGAAATTTCCTAATTTCAATGGCCTCTCTGATTTTTCTTTTGTGATAGTTGTCCTCTCTTGCAATAACCTTGGCGTCTTCTAAACACATATGATGCTTGGTCTTGGTCGAGTGTTCTGTAAGGGCAGATGTACGAGATCTCTCATTCTTTATGTCAGCTGCGTGCTCTTTTAGTCTTGTTTTCAAAGATCTGCCTGTTTCCCCAATATAATCTTTATCCATCATTTGTCTTCTCTGGACTTGCTACCATATGCCCCATTGGTCTTCTCCCCCTGTCTATCTCCATGATTGTTCTCTAGTTGTCCCTGCTTTTGCAAAAATGTAAGGCTCTGAAGAATCATTGCATTGACTTCTACTTGCTTTTCTTGAGCTCTAACAAGTATTTCATGTGTCTCAATCAACCTATTATATCTTCCTTGCAACTTCTGATCTCTACCCTCATACTCCTCAGTGAATCTACTAGATCAAAGGAATACTCTTCTCCTTGCTTCTCAGTTGACCTTTCCCATTCCACTAATTTCACATCAGGTTTGTAAGGGGAGTCATGTGAAATGTAGTCCACCACTCTACTCTTCATTTCTGATAATTGTTTCGTGCACACGGTCATAAGATATGTGCCACTTTTTCAAGGATGGCCTATAGGCCACTACCCATAAATACCCAGAACTCTATTGAATCAGGTTTAAGGTGATAAAAAGTCTAAACAACCAATACTCAAGCAAGATCTTGACCAAGACATGCCTAATACATGATGCACATTTCGTCAAACAGGTAGTAAACATAGAAACTATAGGTCATGAATGCATTTTTGATCATAAATACCTAAAATTCATCAAATAATGATGAAGGTCCAATGCCCTCTCAAGGTAGATGCAACAACACTTTTTAGCCTATACATTCATCAACCATTCAATAACTTAACAAATCATGAACGAAATCCATAGTAATAGCACATCATCTAACCAAGCATATAACCATAATAGAAACCATGTCAAATAAACCATGAGATCAACATAATAGCCGGTACATGTGCTCATGGATCACAATAAGAAAATAACTCATATGAACATATGAAAAACCAACCAAGTCAGGGACTTCCACGTACCACCCGACCATAGATTGGGTTGAGCCAAATCTCTCTTTCAGCCAATCACTATCGTGCCATATTCCAAGCATGAATGTGGGATCATATGGTTAAACTAAAATAATACCAACTAGGGCTTTCATAGGCCAAACCACCTCAACCCTCAACCACAATGATTTCACCTAAACCGATCCAGAAATCATTAACATCAAAATAAGCTTGGATGCCTTCAACTTCCTTCACCAGCTCAAGAGGAATTTTCTTATCTCCATCCATCCATCAAGAATTCTAGGAGAAATCCCATTTCCACCCTTGACCCTTGGGACTTTTCCTAAGACCACCTCAACAAGGATCCATTCTATTGAACATCCAAAGCTAAATCAAATAGAGAACCCACTACATCATGGCTAACCAGGAAATGACTGAAAACACTATCAATCCAGGAAAATCCCATGCCAATGACAACAAAATAACCAAAGAACCACATGCATGTACCACGCATCGAACTATCAGCAAGGAAACCACACATGCAACATGTTACTGCAATGAACTCCAACTATAGTTGTTGATCCAACCTTCTTTTCCAATGTACTCCAATTCCTTGCCTTTCTTTTTCTTGCTTCTCCCCAATTCCAAGTGAATTCTAGGATGCTCCAAGAATGCTCTAAGCGTGCAAGAGTATGGAAGAAGAGAGCCAAAAGATAAACTGACAAAAGTTGTGAACTATTAAACTAATGCCCTTTTATAATTGATGTTCAGTCTATTCCTTTCATTTTTTTGTTTTCTTCATTTTCCTCTATTTTCTCTCTAATTTCCCTTGCATGCATATTTGTGTCTCTTCATATCCCTTTTCTCCTATTTTCCTTGATTTCCTTAATTAAATGTCATTTATTGCCTCATTTCCTTTGCCAATTTCCATAGTCATTATTAAACCACAAGTGATGCCTACTATAATGTTTGCCCACCATTCAGCTTGGAATATGTGTCCCATGACCTTGGCCTTATTTTATTTACATGGAAAATCAGTTACAAGTATGTGGATACTAGACTTAATAACATGATTCTTGTGATCACTTGTTTATATATCTCTCTCTCTCTCTCTCTCTCTCTATATATATATATATATATATATAGTCATTAGATATATGCATGGATTAGAACTAACTTACAAATTGGAAATAATTATAGGATAGCCAAGATCCATGCTAGTGACGGGGGATGCTGAGACATTTAATGAGGAATGATATGATGTACATTATTCTATTATATTTCGTATCTACTTGACATGCACTATTATGACATGGGTAAAGTGCAAATGGCAGGTGAAATGACTGCATGACTGGATTATTATAGGACAAGTATCCAGGGAGTGTCACAATGTAGTCTATATTAGGGTGTTGACCTTAGTTCTTTGAGGAGGGGTGAAAGCATTTCTCACTATGTAACCTCCAAGCCTAGAATTGTGGGAGGGCATTGATGGACACACTCCCCTAGACGTGTGATGACGATTGCCAGTTGCATGCTGGGAAAGTTAGGTTGATATAGTCGACGCTTACACCATCTTGGTTCTATAAATGGTTAGATCATTATAGCTGATGCCATATTATATTGTAGTAGAGGATGGATATGATGGGAGAAAAATTAGGTTAGGGAGGATAGGAGGAAATATGTTAGTTGGAGACTTTATATGGGAAGTGGCATCCTTGCTTGATTTACTAAATTTGACTATTATCTCTCTCTCTCTATTTTGTTATGATATATTCTCATACTACTTCTAGACTACTTGTATCCTTTTGACTCTAACTTAGGGATGAAGTTTTCTTAAGGTGGGGTGCTTATAATGCCCTACCTAATCCTATTATTTTACATTGTGTTATTAGCCTACTTGCTAAGTGATTGACTTTTTTTGCTTGATTCTAATAAGTATTACTAGTATACATATGAGGTATGCGTATTCTAGTTACATACCCACACCTCTCATGAATACACTAATATTCTAAAGCTTAAAATGTCATATGATTAAATAAATGGTTAAACTTGATTAATGGCTAATATTAATTAATGTTTAATTAAGCTTAAAATATTTGCTTATATTTATTAAGTTTTTTGGTATATACTAATTAATGTTAACTTATTAGATTCTTGTGAATCTCTAATTTGATTGATATGACTTAATATTAATATTTATTATTATTTAATTTCCCAAGGTTTGACAAGTTGTCTCCTCAAAGTTTTTTTTTAAGGAAACCATGGTTCCGGTCACTTAGTGGCCGCTACGTCCACATAAAATAATCCACACAAATCCATCAATGGAAACCTAATATATCGGGCCCAACCCCAAGGGAATCGAGGAGATTTGACCTTGTGACCTCCCAATAAGCAAGGTACTAAGCAACGAGTGTTCAACCAATTGAGCTATCCCTTGGGGCTAAGTTGTCTCCTCAAAGTTATTACATAATTAAATATTAATATTTCATTTCCCAAAGTTTGAGAGTTTACCTCCTCAAATTTATTTCAAAATTAAATGTTAATATTTCTTTTCCCGAAGTTTGACAAGTTTCCTCAAATTTATTTCAGAATTAGACCTTAATATTTCATTTTCCCAAGTTTGACAAGTTGGCTCCAAATTTATTTCTAGATAAGATATAGGGGGAATGTCAAGGTAATTACACTAAAATGATGGAGGGGTATTCATGGCCTTAATGGTGGGTGGTTGAGGTGGATGAGTGGGAGAGACATCAAGGGAAGAAGGATGAGAGGAGAAGGGGGATCCTTGGACTTTATTTTTGGCATTAGAGGAAATACTTGGGAGGGAAAGGAAGGAAGGAGAACTGAGGAGATTGGTTTGGTTTTGAGCTTGATTTTGGTTGTGTTTGGAGACCATTGGACCTATTTTTGGACACACGATGGTAGATGTAGTTGGACTTGGGCTCGAAGGGATACAAAACCTATGGAGGTTCCAAATGCTAGGAAGTTAGATAAACATTCCTAGTTGGCAGGGTGGCAAATTTATTTGAGTAGCCCCAGTAAGAACACCCCAACCAAGCCACTGGATTAAATATTCTTTTGTTTATTTGTGTAAATTTCTATAAATCAAATTCATTACATGTTTATTATTTTGTAAATCAAATTTTATTTATATGTTCTTTTCAAATAATTGTTGTGTTATAAACGTGCTATTTTCCTTTTTGAGAGATTAGATGATAAATTTATTTTTAGTTAGAGGACCCTAGGTTGGGTCCTCACAATCATCTATAGGTAAGCATGGTCAATTATGGTACACCATAGTTGACCATGTTCAACAATGGAACAACAGAACAAATGATGAGTGAAAATGGCCAACCATGGCCAATCATGGTTATGTATGGAAAACCATTTTCAAGCATAATTAATTTTAGGAAATATGGTCAACCATTATTAAGAGGTCAAGAATGGTCAAGCATGGATAATTATTCAACCATCATCAAAATTTGACATACCTGATTTTGATGGTCAATGCAATATAACACCAACCATAGTCAACATGGGTGTCATGGTGAACCATGGTCACCATGGGCATCATGGTCAACCACAATCATTATGGGTAAACATTGATGAATAATAGTCAACCACATTAGTAAATGTTCAACCATATTCAACCATAGGAATCATGTTCAATGATGTGTTCATTATTCGTCACATTGCAATGGCATTTATTATTCGTCACATTGCAATGGAAGATATTTTTCTTCACATTGCAATGGAAGATATTTTTCATCACATTATAGTGGGACTTATTATTAGTCACATGGTAATGGTGTTTGTTTTTTGTCACAGTGCAATGACATCTCTCATTCCTCACATTGAGATGAAGTTTATTATTCATCACATTGTGACATTGTTTGTTGTTATTCACATTGCAACATCTTTTGTTGTTTGATACATTGTGACATCATTTGGTCTTCATCATGTTTACTTCATTTTATGTTCAACACAAATGACATCGCAATGTGATGAAGGACAAATGTTGTTAGAATGTGGCAAACAACAATTATGGTCCACAATGTGTTCATTGTTCGTCAAAATGAACACATTGTTGTTGTTGTTGAATTCACACTGATGTCAACAAATAATGAATACAGTGTTCAGTGTGATCATTAAAATTAGTTATTTCAACTTTTGCCAATGTTTGACCATGGTTGAAAATGTTATTTGAAGTTAATTGTGCTTGATAATGGTTGTACATACATAATCATGTTTGCTTATGGTTGGCTATGTTTTTCCATTGTTGAACATGATTGACATCACATTGACATCATTCATTTTTCATCATAAATGACGTTGCAATGTTTTGAACAACCAATGATGTTGCAATGTGACAAACAAAAAATGTCATTGCAATGTGACGAAAAATGAATGTCAATGCATTGCGATGAACAACAAATGTCATTGCAAACAAAAGAATAATATCCATCATTACAATGCGATGAATAGTAAGTTCCATTGCAATGTCATGGATCATCAACAATGCCACAATGTGATGAATAATAAACACCATCACAATATGTGGAATAACAAATAACATCGCAATGTGATGAGAAATAAATATCATCGTCACAATGTGATCAACAATAAACATCATTTCAATGTGTCAAACAATAGATGGCATATGCATTGTACTATGGGTTGACATGGTTGATATACATTAACATAGTCTTCATGATCAAACATGTTCAAACATGGTCAATCATTGTCAACATGGTCAAACATGGTAACAAAATATCGATGTTACAATAGTTAATCATAGTCACAATAGTCAACTATTGCGACATGGTTGACCATAGTAAACACCATCACATAGTCAACATATTTAACCATAGTCATCACATTCAACAAAATCAACCGTAATTAACATATCCAACATAGAAAACATGATCAATAATAATCACCATAGGTAATTTGGTCAAATTTAGTCAACCATATTTATACAGCTTGAAACAACTCAACAAGGGTTAACCAGGGTCACCATAGTTAACAATGGCCACCATGATCATCCATGGTCAACCAAATTTTCAAGCATAGTCAACATGCTCAACCATATTCATATAATTCTAAATGTGGCCAACAATGGTTAACCATTCTCACTTGTATTGAACCCACGGTCGACCATACTTTTCCATAGTCAACCATTCTCCTATAATCACATTCATGGTTTAATAAGTTCACCATGATCAAACATGGACAAGAAGCTCAACCATATTCAACCATACCCAAACCAGTTCAATAATGGTTAATATGGTCTTTAATAGTCAACTATATCTAACCAAAATTGATCACCATTAATCCATATCACCAATGGCCTACCATGGTTGCCTATAGCTAATCCTTATTAACCCTTTGTCGACCACAGTCAATCCCCGTCAACCTTGCCAACCATGGATAGCCATCGTCAAACACTATCAATGATGGTTAACCACAATGGTTAACCTTAGTCAACCATATTTCAACTATAATTAACCTTAGCTAACAATAGTCAACCATAATTAACCATATGTTGACCACAGTCAACCATAATCATCCTTAGTTACAATGGTACACCATAGACAACTTGGGCAACCATGGTCAACTAAGGTCAAATATCGTCAAACCATTTCCAATAATCGTCTACATCATCGAAATGGTTAATATTGCTAACCCATAGGCAACATGGTTGAACATGGTCAACCATTGTCAACATGGGCATCATGGTCAACCATGATCAACCAAAGTCATCTATAGGTTAACATTGATAACTTGGATCAACTATGTATGCTCATAGTCAATCACATGTTGATGATAGTCAACCACTTTTGACCAAGCTTAATTGTGGTCAAACATGGTTAAACATTATCACTTATTATCACCTTTGTTCTACCATAGACAACCTTAGCTAGCCATAGTCAACCATGGTCAACCTTGATAAGCCATGGTCATTTTTGGTTACCATAGTCAACCTTGAACAAACCATCCTCTTCCAACTCCTCATGGCAAACCATGGTCAACCAAGGTCTCCGTGATTGAACATCATTGACAATCCTTGTTACTAATGGCATATCATGGTCAATGCTTATTAACCCTTGGTTAACCATGGTTAGTCCTCATCAATATTGATGACAGTTTTTGTCAACATTTGGCTAATGCAGGTTCGATTATATCTCTTGCCTCACCACACCCAAAATTTCCCCTCAACCTTGCAATTAACACATCCAACTTTTTCATGCCTACTTTTCCCAGTTTCATTTGTCCAAATCTGCCATGTTTGTCATATCAATTTCGTGTGGTTTCCTTTTACGTAAAAGAAAGGAAAGGGACTTCTTCCATTCCTAAAGAAAACAAGCATTGTTTGGAAGTTAGGGTCTGCATAAAAAATATAATAAGCACCATTATCTTACAACATTAAATACTAAGCACCATTCTCTTACAACATTAATTGTAAATTTGTAATTGAAGGATGATTTAGAGGTTGCCTGAGGCACAGAAAGCTTTAACATTCCAGCGAAGGCACCCTCTTGTATATTTGTGCGAAGGACTGTATTTTTCCAGCAAAGGTTCCAGTACATGTTAGGTGGGTAAATCACAGTAAGACCCGAGGTAGAACCCGAGCATGTATCATGTCGATTGGGTAGCTGGTGCATGGAATTGTAACGGGGCATATTTCAAACATGACAATTGGGAAGAATTAAGGTGAACGAAGGAAACTCAAGCATATTTCCTGTTGGAATAAAAAGAGGGAAAAGTCGCACCCGAAGAGAAGAAAAAGATTAAAGAAAGAAGTGGAATCCCTGGTCCACTTCACCATTTTCAGAGAAAAATTGTCGACTGGTGTATCAACGTGGGTCAATTTTGAAGCTACTTTTTGGCTTTAGCTTTAAACAGATTTTGAAATCCTAAAATGGAAAATAAATCAATATTAAATGTTAAAAATGGCAAGAAAATATCAGATTTTGGGGAAACAAATCATTTGGGTAGAGTCAAAATTGCTTCAGCTAACAAAATAGGAAAGTGGATTTGGGTAAATGCAAAACAATATCGGGGTATTTTTAAATGCAGACTTGCTCACTTCAAATGGGAACAAAGAAGAAGAAAACAATCCCAGAGAAATAAAACAAATAAGAGCTACGAAAATAAAGAAGTATCAACCATTTACAGTCCCACATCTACACCTCTTACTTGGTCATCAGATCTCTACGTCCAAGAAGTGATGAAGGCCAAGGCAAGGCTGGAAAATTTGGAAGCCAAATAACAGGTAAGGGACCGCAAAATTTCAGAGATCACACTTGCAAATTGATTTTTAATGGAAGGTAATAGAATTTTAAAAGAGAAGGTAACAATGTTACAAGATGCTTTAGAGGCAGGAAAACGAGAATGAGAAAACATGAAGGCAACATGGAAAACTAGGAATGAATCAGTGGCAACAAACAAGTATGTGATAATCTCTAAAACAACTTAGGTAGATACACAAATAGTTCAACGAGCAGTCCTTTCCAAAGAGAAGGTAAAAGAGAACAAGAGGACATACATTCCAAAAGAAAAAAAAACTAGAGTTGAGGATACTAATGGTTACATGATAGAGGAAAAAGAAGATGTAAATTCTTGTAGAGCACGGGAAAGAGAACACAAAGAGAGAAAAGATAGGGAAACAAACTTTATTATCAAGGGAATAAGAGACTATAGAAAGAATGGAAGCACTTTCAATTTGACAAGGGACTTTTTGAAAGAAAAATTACAATGGAGAGGGAAAATTTTCCAAGAGAGGGTGGGAAAGATATGTGAAGAGAGGCCTCAACCCATAAAAGTCATCATGGAAAGTGTGCAATACAGAGACCAACTCTTAAGCAAAAATAAACTTTTGAAAGCATCACACTTCTTCCTAGATGAAGATTTAACTAGCAAACAACAAGAAGAGAGAAGAGAAGAAGTTGAGAAATTTAGAGCAGTACGAAACAAAGGGAAAATAGCATGGTTGTACAATGATAAAGCGATTATTGCAGTGTTTGTGCCTCATGGAAAATCAGGGCAGCAAGCTAGTAGTAAAGAAGAAACATGTAATTCTATAATAGGGAGGAAAACAATAGGATCAACATGGATGAAAAGGGGTGAAGACTAAAATTTGAGTCTTGTGTGCCAAACCGCATAGCAATCAAATCCTACCCAAGTCTACCTAAGTCTAGTTTGTTGGAACTGTAGAGGTTACCCTAGGAGGAGGGGACCTGGGATAGGGCCAATTGTAGAAGGTAGAAACATAATTTGTCTCATAGAAACTAATGAACATGATGGTTGCAAAACTCCTATGTTTGACGGTTATTTGAAGTTAACAGTTTGGAACGAGGCAACAGAAAATGGAAAAGGGTACGGAGGAATACTGGTTTTAGTGAAAGAAAAAGAAGGTCGTCACATTCAATTAGTGAAAGAAGATACAAATAAACAATATTTATGATTCTAAATAATAAAGAATGAGAACCACATAAGAATTGTGGAATTCTATTTTGCGCCTCAAGTATAAAATTTTTACAAAAATAAGGGGTTGGACAACAAAGATCTGTATTCAGCTTTAAAGCAAGATATTGCTGCATATTCTCAACAAGGAGAAGTTCTTTTAGTGGGAGATTTCAGTGCTAGAACAATAAATCAACAAGCTAGTATTCTTTGTTGCAAAGAGGATCACAATTCTAATTGGCTCATTAAAGAGGAGAATCCTTAATGGTTGAGATGTTTAGAAGACGACAAAGTTAGTAATCATTTTGGAGAGGAGTTTCTTACGTTTTGTGGCACATTCAACTTAATTATCTACAATGGTCTAGATAGATGGAAAAAGTATGGGAACTTCACTTGCAACACATACAATGGGGCAAGTGAAGTTGACTATGTTATTTGTTCACAAAGCTTAATAGAAAGGATAGATGACGTTAAGATTGGAGAGCATATTTCGGACTTAAAATCATATCATAACTCAATCTATATAAATATATGTTGGCTAGAAGAAAGACAAAGTAGGAGGAAAACCCAATGTTCTCGACAATCAACATCAAGTGGCAGAGTTCTTCTAACATAAGAAAATTGCATTATCTTCAAAACAATTCTAGAGAGATCAATTCAGAAGGAGAAAACTCGTCCTCAAAGCCTCAATAATCATGAGTTAACAAATATAATTTAGGGTGCACTTGAGAAGTGCAAAAGAACAAAAAATAGGAAATCAAAATCAAATTGTTTTCTCGTGAATGTTTGGTTTGATGAGGAATGCAAAATGGGAAGAAGGACCTTGAAAAAGGCTTGCAAGGAGAAGATGAATGTAAAGTTATATAAGAAGATTTTAAAAAGGAAAAAAGACGAGTTCATGCAAACAAGGCGAGAAGAGTTAAAATATATCTAGGAAATAATAACCCAAAGCTTTTTTGGCAGGAACTTCATCCAAGGAAGAAGAAAATTGAAAATAATATTATAGCCAATCAGTGGTTTGAACATGCGATACAACTATATGAAAAAGAATTAGAGGTTGAGCCTCCTCCCAGGATCAAGACAACAACAAAGCTTTTCACATTACAGGAGATGGAGGCAGGAATTAAAAAGTTGAAAACAGAGAAGGCAAAGGACTTGGTTGAACTTCAAGCAGAATATCTAAAGTGGGGAATGGGCATTCTGGCATCAAACATCATGGAAATATTCAACATCGTCATTTGACAAGGATTCCCAAGGGGTTGGACAACTAGTTTAGCAATACCCCTTTAAAAAAGTGGAGACATTAATAATCCTTCCAATTATAAAACTATTATGATCAATCCATTGTTTGCAAAATTTTTCAACATGGTAGAAAATAGAATTAGTAAGTGGGTAGAAATAAAAGAAAAGAGGGAAAAAGGGCAAGTGAGTTTTAGGCCGAAGCATTCTACAATAGATTATGGTATCTGTTTGGTCAATTTTAGTGTCCTAAATTTCTCTACATAAATTATTAATCCAGGTATTGTAAACTGATGAAGTGTAGTGCACTATATGTGGTAGATGACCCTTCTTACTTCAGCGTTTTCTAGTTTTATGTTGTTTTGGGGGATTTTGATCCTTTAATCCCTAATGATATACAATGCGCTTAAATCTAACTTCTGTAAAGACTGCTAAGATCCTAAAGAAATGAGAACTAAAAAGAGCTTAAGTGAGATTTGGAAGCAAAGTTTAATGAGGAAATGAAACAGAGTTTCTATTTCTAATCATATCATTATTTCCAAATCATAAGCTACAAATTATGAAGTAAAATTGCAACTACTGTCTATCAATTATAGAAACAATACTAAATGAAATGCTAAAACCGAAAGTGAAATTGCAACTATCTATTATGGAAACAAAACCAAAATGAAATACTAAAACTAAAAGTGAGATTACAACTAATGTTTTGTCTATTGCAGAAACAAAACTTAATGAAAATCTGAAAGTGAAATTGCAACAAAACTAAATGAAATACTCAGTTACTTTGCCTCTCAATTTTGGAAGACAAACTACCTTGGGATGACATTTTGAGGAATTATGTACTTCATTATTCTAAGAGAAGATAAATGCAAGAACGCAGAAAAGTATCATTACATGAATGAAGTATTCAACCACTTAGTTTAAGATGATTTATCAACTAAAAGGCCTTTTTAGAAAGATTGATCTACACCATGAGTCACTAAACTAGTAATAAACTGGAAAGAATAGTGATGGCACTGATCAATCTATTTGGAAATTTAAAAACTAGTGAAACAATAAATGAAATAAACTACTATACACTACTGAATTCAAATTCTAACTACTGATAAGAAACTAAAAAGAAATTAAGCAAAAGGAACTATTCTGCACTGAAAGAAGCTATTTTGCGTTAGTAAGAAAATGATAAAAACCGCATTATAAACAAGGTTAGTAAATGTTTATAAACACTGTGAGAAGGAATGGTAAATTTACAGTTTGAAATAGAAAAGACAAAACGAAATGAAATGAAACCTCAGTCAGCGCAGTGGCCCTTTGCAATTGCTCAGGTTATGTGTACTCAATCAAAACTCCAGGAAACACTTTCAGATATCCATAAAACACACGGTCTTCATATTAAAAACACAAGAAATGAGTTTTCAAAATTACAGAGCAGTAGTCTGAACTTAATACATCAACAAAATTCGAACTGGTTCTTCGTTCTTCACACAGGTATTTATAAAGAAATTATACAACTGTTTATGGAGAAAAATAAGCTATAGCCAAAAACACGTAGTAGACAGGCACACAGAATTCTCTTCCTCGGTTGCTGGAGACATAAATCTAAGGTGATGGCTGTTGGATTCGGTTGCATAAATGGCTGTTGAAGTCTGTGGCCTCAGGAAGTTGTTTCGGATCCCATCACTGTGAAATGTGTACTAAATAGAGTCCTATTTTCCTTAGGTCTCTACGTTTGAGTTCTCTTTTGACCAGAGTCTTGTACCATTTTCCTTGTCAACCTGGGTTAGGTGAATAGGACATGATCTATGTCATGATGTTTTCCAAGCTACCCATGTACTTATTTTCTCCTTATGACACCTGGAACCTGTTAAAGCATGGAAGTAGTCGCAGAACATCCGATTAGCTGCAGAATAGGTTGCGTTTCATAGCTAAAAGACAAAATCTTATTCAAACAGCTAAACATAAAAGCATAACATGTAAATAACTAAAATGTTCTCCTTAAGGCAATGTATACTGGTTATTGATGATAGGGATGCATTTTCTTCATGGAAAAACAAAGAAAATGGAGGAGAAAAGTTGCTAAGGAAAGGGCAGTTTTGAGGCTTAACATACCCCCACTGCAAGACTATTGCATGTCCCCATGCAATCAAAATTGTGAACTTCCTCTTCCTACTGAATTTGTTCTAATACTTCAACCAACACATCCAACTTCCTCTTCTTGCTTTTCTTTGCACCAACTGTCATCTTTGGCTTCCTCATGAGAAATTTGTACTTGAGGTTAATAAGTGCCCTGTTCATCTTCTTATTTTTCTTTTTCAGCTTTCTATTCTTCTTTTGCCATAATCCCAAGTGTAGCATGGTGTTATCATGAATAGCTCTAGCCACCTTATTCTGTTCCTTCAAATTTTCATTTTTTTTTGGATGTGCATGTTTAGAATTTCTAGCTCATAGATCTCTTGTTTGAGAGAGCTAATTAGAGTTTCTTGTGAGGTGGGAGGCTGCTTTGGATTAGCTGAGGTCCCTGGGTCTACTGAGATAATCTTTTTATCTAATGACTCTATGTAGTCATAAATTTTCTGTTGTATTGGATCAATGCCAGGAGAATTTCTTCTTGGGCTGCCCTCAAAGTTTTGTGGAGGAGAGTTATGTGGAATTTGTTCATATGGAATACTGTCAGGGGATTGAGCTGGAGTTTCTTACTCTAAATTTATAAACTAGGCCTCTTTTGATTTCACCTTCTTCACTTTGCCTCAGAGTCTAGAACTCCTCAAGTTTTGGAAGCCTATGATTTCTTCTTTTGTATCCTTTTTCCTCTTTCCTTTCTCCTTATTTTTCTTGATCTGTTCCATGATTTTGGTTAGTCTTTCAGAAAGCAGCTGTTCATCCTCTTTAGGTGATGAAGGTTCAGGAATATCCCTGTGGATTTCTTCAACCCTTTCTTTCATTTTTCTCCTCTGCTTAGTCTACTTTCTGATCTCTGTTAGTTTTTCAAAGATTGGTTCTTCTTCATCATTTTTCTGTGCTGAAGTTTCAGGGGTGTTTTGAATGGTGATATTGGTCTTCTTTCTCCTACTTCTTTTAACATGACTTCCTTCAGACAAATCTGGAGCAACTTGGAAGAAATTCCTTATCAAGAAGTCCTCTCATGTAGCGCCTACACTTCTCAAATGAAATTCAACTAAAATCTTCACTAGTCCATGGTGATATAGAGTGGTTTCTATTGATTCAACTTTCTTTTGAACATTAGTTGCCATTCTTCTCAGACTATTCAAAAGGAAAAAAAGGAAGATTTAAGGTTCCATTCTCTAGAAAATTCATTAGCAATATTATATGATAAACATACATAGATCCAAATCTCCCTTCGCATGTAATAAATTTTTGCAGTATTAACAACATGCTTCTCCATTTGTTTTTAAGTGCAGAAATTGGAATCCCTTTTCTAAAAACTGAAACGTCCATACTTGGATTTTAAGAATGACCTTCCAAGATTCATCATGAAACTCTTTGTTCTTAAACCACCTTTCTCCTAACCTTGAGAGTTCTATTGCTTCAGCTATGAAGGACTCGGTAACTGCAAATTTGATGTCACCTATTTCCACTTCCATTCCATCAAATGACTTGGTAAAGGATTTAGTGATTTCCTTATGGTAACCGTTGAATTTTTCAATAAAACACAACCAACCAACCTTCTATAACATTCCCTAGCAGCGGCGCCAAAATGTTTGGTCAATTTAGTGTCCTAAATTGCTCTACATAAATTATCAATCCGAGTATTATAAACTGATGAAGTGTAGTGCACTATATGTGCTAGATGACCCTTCTTACTTCAGTGTTTTTGAGTTTTATGTTGTTTTGGGGGTTTTTGATAATTTAATCCCTAATGATTTACAATGTACTTAAATCTAACTTCTATAAAGACTACTAAGATCCTAAAGAAATGAGAACTAAAAAGAGCTTAAGTGAGATTTGGAAGCAAATTTTAATCAGAAAATGAAAACAGAGTCTCTATTTCTAATCATATCATTATTTCCAAATCATGAGCTACAAACTATGAAGTAAAATTGCAACTATTGTCTATCAATTATAGAAACAAGACTAAATGAAATACTAAAACTGAAAGTGAAATTGCAACTATCTATTATGGAAACAAAACCAAAATGAAATACTAAAATTGAAAGTGAGATTACAACTAATGTTTAGTCTATTGCAGAAACAAAACTTAATGAAAATATGAAAGTGAAATTGCAACAAAACTAAATGAAATACTTAGTTACTCTGCTTCTCAATTTTGGAAGACAAACCTCCTTGGGATGACGTTTTGAGGAATTATGTACTTCATTGTTCTAAGAGAAGATAAATGCAAAAACGTAGAAAAGACTCATTGCATGAATGAAGTATTCAACCACTTAGTTTAAGATGATTTATCAACTAAAAGGGATTTTTAGAAACATTCATCTACAACTTGAGTCAATAAACTAGTAATAAAATGGCAAGAATAGTAATGGCACTGATCAGTCTATTTGGAAATTTAAAAACTAGTGAAACAATAAATGAAATGAACTACTCTACACTAGTGAATTCAACTTCTAACTACTGATAAGAAACTAGGAAGAAATTAAGCAAAAGGAACTATTTTGCACTGAAAGAAGCTATTCTGCATTAGTAAGAAAATGATAAAGATTGCATCATAAACAAGATTAGTAAATGTTTATAAACACTATGAGAAGGAATGGTAAATTTATAGTTTGAAATAGAAAAGACAAAACAAAATGAAATGAAACCTCAATCAACGCAGGGGCCCTCTGCAACTGCTCAGGTTATGCGTACTCAATCAAAACTCTAGGAAACACTTTCAGATATCCATAAAACACATGGTCTTCATATTAAAAACACAAGAAATGAGTTTTCAAAATTACAGAGCAGTAGTCTGAACTTAATACATCAACAAAATTCGAAATGGTTCTTCGTTCTTCACACAGGTATTTATAAAGAAATTATAAAACTATTTATGGAGAAAAATAAGCTACAGCCAAAAACACGTAGTAGACAGGCACACAAAATTCACTTCCTCGGTTGCTGGAGACATAAATGTAAGGTGATGGCTGTTGGATTCGGTTGCACATACGGTTGTTGAAGTCTGTGGCCTCAGGAAGTTGTTTTGGATCCCATCACTGCGAAACGTGTACAAAACAGAGTCCTGTTTGCCTTAGGTCTCTATGTTTGACTTCTCCTTTGACCAGAGTCTTGTACCATTTTCCTTGTCAACCTGGGCTAGGTGAATAGGACATGATCCATGTCATGATGTTTTCAAAGCTACCTATGTACTTATTTTCTCCTTATGACACCTGGAACCTGTTAAAGCATGGAAGTAGCCGCGGAACATCTGATTAGCTGCAGAATAGGTTGCGTTTCATAGCTAAAAGAGAAAAACTTATTCAAACAGAAAAACATAAAAGCATAACATGTAAATCACTAAAATGTTCTCCTTAAGGCAATGTATACTGGTTATTGATGATAGGGATGCATTTTATTCATGGAAAAACAAAGAAAATGGAGGAGAAAAGTTGCTAAGGAAAGGGCAGTTTTGAGGTTCAACAATATCACGTTGAGACACATTATTGAAAAGGTTTGGGGCAACAAAGAAGAAGCATTTTGCTGCTTTTTTGACTTCAAAAAGGCATTTGACAGGGTCCTTAGAGATAAGTTGTGGCTTAGAATGGAAGAACTTGAAATTCCTTTGCAATCTAGAGCTACTCTCCATAGGCTTTATGAAGAGATGAAAGTCAAAATTGGAACTTGAACCGACATTTTAGAAAGTTTTAGAAGTGAAATCAGAGTCAAGTAAGGTTTCCCTTTATCCCCTACCCTTTTTGGTTTATATATTGACAAATTGGAAGAGTGGCTAAATCTGCAAGGTGGGGACAGTGTTTGACTGGGTGAGTTTGTGATAAAGCTTCTTTTATATGCTGATGATCTTGTATTGAATGTTAAATGGACCCATGGATTGCAGATGCACCTATATGCCCTTGAGCATTTTTGTAAAGCAGTGGGGATGCAAGTCAATACCAGTAAGACCAAAATAATGTTTTTCTCTAATGAAAGGAAGCAAAGACAACATACATTCTTCTTTGAAGGCAACATTCTTGAAGAAGTAAATGAATACGAGTACCTCAGGATCGATTTCAACAACAAGCTTAATTGGGAGTACTTCAGAAAAAAGGAGAATTTTAGGAGGGTGGAAATTATTATATGCACTTCAAAATAGATATAGAGAGGCAGAGTTATGGGATTGGAAAACAATTAAAGTGCTTTTTGGACTCCTAGTTTGTCCAATGATATTATATCGGTGTGAACTATGGGCTAGCAACATCCCTATTTCAAAATGGAAACAAATTGAGAAAATCCAAAAATGCTTGATCATGAGCAAGATCAAAATAGAAAGTTCAATTCCTATGAGATAATGTTGAGTGTAATAGGAGAAACTCCCATTGAAGCAATTTCTATTGTGTGTCTTATAAGGTATCTAAAAATAATTGAGCAAATGGGAGTAGGTAGATGCCCGAAAGTTATCTTCAATGAAGGCATGAGTGAAAGAAAGAAATCATGGATGAGGCAGAACAACAAATGGATTAAAATATGGAATATTTACCTCAATGCATGTCCCACAAATAGAAAGTATTTAAACAATTGTGTTATGGAGAAGTTTCGTAAGCGTATATGAGGAAAAGAGTTGGGCAGAGAGAAGAAGTATTATGTTTAGGAATTCAACGCCACTTGTGATCTCCAACAAGAAGAGTACATTGGAGCTAGCATTCCGTGGAGAGAAAAAAATCTTATTGTTCAATTAAGAACTAATTGACATCAACTTCGGTGTGAAATGAGACGGTGGAAGATACCTAAAGAAGCTTGGGAAGAATGAGTGTGTACTTTTTGCACTTCTGGGGCAATGGATTCAGAAAAGAATTTCATTTTGGAATGTGATGCTTTCAGAGACATCAGGGACAATTATGGCAGTATGTTAGCATCAATTCCTTGGCATTGTCTTTTTAGTGAGGGGATTGTTAGAAGGTTGGGTCAATGCATCATCAATTTGAGTAAGAAAATGATTGAATTGCAAAAGGTAAAAAACAAGGAGGCTGGTAGTCCTATAGACTATTTTTAGTCTCATGGATGTTAAAATATCATTAATTCATTCATTCATAAAACAAATACATTACCTTTTACCAAAAAATAGGTGTCTAATAAAAAATATTACGTCTCTCCAAAGACTTTCAATGTGTATTCATGCTAGAAAATAATATTTTTCTTAGGGATCCTTGCCATGAATACACTAGTAGTGATAAAGTTTAAGTGTGCTACTATGACCATGGGACTATGACTAAATATGATCTTGAATAATTATGTAAGTCTCATTATTCAATTCATGTTATCAAAAAAGAAACTAGAAACATTGCCAAATTTCCATATACATCCATAGGTGTGACCATATACATGTATGTGGACATTCGATCCAAAGAACCGAGATCACCACGAGGAACCTCGTCATTATCAAATTCGTTGGCAGTATATATGTGCTACTCTGACCATGGGACTATGGCTAAATATAATCTTGAATAATTAAGTCTCATTATTAGTCCCTGCCTACATTAGCGCAGGGACTATAACGTTGGTTGTGTTAGTGTCAGTCTTTCCAGCCTTCCTCCAGTGATCAAATATGCTCTTACAAAGTGATTTTGAAGTGTCAAGGTCAAATTTTGTCATTTCAGTGAGTTTTCAAGCAAAATTTGGTCACTAGGCATTAGGTCTAGGGTTTGCTTTAACTTCTTCTTAAGTTGCCCAAATGCCAATCTATGTCACTATTCAGCTGAGTCTATCATCATTCATAGGGTTTTCATTATCATGTCAGTGTCTAATGAGTCATTTTACATCTTATTCATGCTTCAGTTGTGCCTTGGCAAGTTCATTTCCCTCTCCTAGGGTTTTGAAGCCAATTTCTCTTGGACGGTTAAATCATCAGCAAAACTTGTATCCAGATGTTCATATACCTTCCCCTATCCTTAAAGTACCTTATCAAACACTTCCCATCCCTTAGATCCGCCAAATTCCTCATTTTTGCACAAACCCTAGTTTCTAGCTACAACCTGGCAATTTTCTAGGTT
>APFE031114806.1:0-14941 GCA_000404065.3 Pinus taeda | reverse complement strand
GAGGATGTGAAAGGTCATTCTTCAAGTTATAAATAGATCCTCATTTCTCATGTAAAGCAATTTTAACCTTGGCTTCTCCCACAAGGCATTAGACAGACAATGTTAGTACTTTTGGTGAGCAAGTAGTGGTTCTAACACTCCACTATTGGTGCTAGTGGTGTTCATTGCATTTATGTATCTTAAGACTTTTGCTTTATATTGAAGCCTTCTAAGCTCAATGCATTTTCACACATGGATTGTGAATATTTCTAAGACTATTATTTGAATGTTTATGGTTCATGGTTGCTTTCATTAGTTCTGGATTAATTGAAATATTTCAGTTACTTTGGTGCTTCTTACTGGAAATGTGTTGTTATTCTATAACAATAATTGCATCCTTGTGAACTATTTCACTCGATGTTAGATTGGTCTTACTTACTTGTGTGTGTATCCATTAAGGTAGTACTATTACTTCTCTCTTATAGGTTCTCTTAATTTTCTCCTTGTAGTAGAAGAACCTTGATACATCGACAATCGAACATTCACAAGGTATACTAGCTTCCTCATTCGAAAGGACAATTGCATTTCCATCTCGTGCTGACAGCTAAAGCTAAGGCATATCTTTAGGTAAATAACATCCGAATTATATTCCAGATGAAACTCGCTCACATCAACATCCCTAGGTGTTTGAGCAATATTAACATGAATAGAGGTCACGTTCTATTTCTTCTCAAGCACCATGGAGGAACTTTAGTAATATAAGAACACAAATACAAATGTTATTGTTTAAATATGTTTGCAGGTGTGAGGCTGTCTGTACATATTCACATAAGAAAAGCAGAGCCCAATCATCATGTAATTAAAATTTTGATAACATACATATATATACTGTTGGCATGGGTATGTGATATCAGCTTAGCCCTCTTTTATTTCACGGTTTTAGTGCTTGTAAGTTGGCACTTACCTAAGTTAGAAAGGTGTAGGAATATCGACATATGACAAGCTTGGTCTAGGCCTCATTGATCTTAATTGTGTTAATATGTGGTTTCACCGGAGTGAATATGTAGTAAACTTAGCTAGACATCACTTGTACTATGTATGCCAAAACATGATATTTAATGATATAAATTCATTTGATAAAATTGATCTACCTTTTGTATGATGTAAATGGATATACACATACTTTGTGTAATATATAGTGGACATACCATATGTGTGATATGGTCAATATACATATATTTAACACATGGTTTATATATGAGAGTATTATATATAATCTATATATATTATATATTATATTATATATATTATATATATATAATATATATCAAATCATATGGATACTCTATATATAAAACATGTGGTTAAATATATGTATATGTTATATATATATATATATATATATATATATATATCTATATATCTAATCTATATATATATGTAATAAAATGTACTATGTATATGGTATATGTTTATGTATATGTATATGTATATGTAATAATGTATTATGTATATGGTTAGTATGTGGGTGTTTTGTAATCTCTTATATATATATGGGATTTTAATGGTTATAGCAATATGTATGCATGGGTATATGGAGGTGTTTTAATTTATAAGATATGATGTGTGTATGTATAACTTAGTTGTTAGATTATATGTATAATTCCATATAAATAGGTAGCTTTAGATATATGATGAGCCTCATTCTCTACAACTATTGAATCAAAAAGTGACTAATTTTAAAGAGGAATCATATTTTCATTTATATGTATATAGGTGGCAGGTTCTAACACAAGTAAGTAATATACATAATATGTTAAACTTTTAGAATTGATTAACATGCCTAAATGTGATACAAAGATAAAATTGTTATGTTACATGATGCATTAATTATATTGTTGATGAACACATTTATAATAGATTACACAAAGTTCTTTAGAAATTAATGGCCTTTAATGACTCCCATGATCCATGAAAATTCACTGTGAGCAGAGATACTGCATGGAACACCCAGAGAGAAAAACATATGATCTTGATCAATCATCAAGAATGAAAGTTCAAAGATATCACCAACAAGAGAGAAGTAACAAAAGACAAATACCAATATAAATAGGTAGGTCTAGATATATGATGAGCCTCATTCTATACGGCTATTGAACCAAAAAGTGACTAACTTTAAGGAGGAATCATATTTTCATTTATATGTATATAGGTGGTAGGTTCTAACACAAGTAAGTAATATACATAATATGTTAAACTCTTAGAATTGATTAACATGCCTAAATGTGATACAAAGATAAAATTGTCATGTTACATGATGCATTAATTATATTGTTGATGAACACATTTATAATAGATTACACAAAGTTCTTTAGAAATTAATGGCCTTTAGTGACTCCCATGATCCATGAAAATTCACTGTGAGCAAAGAAACTGCATGGAACACCCAGAGAGAAAAACATATGACCTTGATCAATAATCAAGAACGAAAGTTCAAAGATATCACCAACACGAGAGAAGTAACAAAAGACAAATACCAAAAGGAATTCAAGAAAGCAAGACCTCCCACTTTTGATGGAGATAATAAGAAGGTCGAAGATGCAGAAACTTGGATACTAGAGATGAAGAAGTACTTCAAAATACATGAATACTCTAAAAACATGAAGGTTAGAGTAGCAATTTTCAGCCTAAAAGGAAAGGTAGATATATGGTGGGAAGACTTAAGCAACGTAAAAGCTATTCAAGAAAGGGAATTGTCATGGGATGAATTTGAGAAACATTTATGAGACAAGTATATGTCTGCAAGGTATTACAATTCTAAGGTCAAAGAGTTTCATGAACTCAAGTTAGCTCAACTTATTCTACATGAATATACAAATAAGTTATTAGAACTACTGAGGTGTGTACCATATATTAAGGACAAAAAAGTAAAAATCCAGAGATACCTAAGTGGGTTACCTCAGTCATTCAAAGATAGGATTAAATTTGATGAACCTAAAACATTGGAAGATACTATCTCGAAAACCGATTACGGTTATGAACAATCCAAGCACAAGAATGAGAACTGGATGGACTGGAAAAAGAAGGATCATAGAAAATTCAAGGGGAAAGGGTCAAAACCCTTTAGGTATAAGCAAATGGGAAAAGAGGGAAAATTCGCCACTTTATTCCAAAGGTAAATCCCATCAAACACTCCCTGCTAACAAAGAGCATCCCTCTAAGTCAGCTATAAACGAAGCAACGAGTTACTAGAAACTAGAATGTTGGAAATGTGTGGGGAATCACTTTCGAAGGGACCACCCTCATCAATAGAATCAGAGTAAAAAAAGGTTATACAACATGGAAGAAGTGGTGACAGTAAATGATGTAGCCCAGAGTATGCCCCATATTTATGTTGCATTAGACAATAGACAAGCTGATCACCAAGCCTCAATTATCGAGATCGAAGGTAAGATCACTAATCAACCTATTTCAATTTTAATCGACCCTGTATCTAACCTTAGTTATTCTAGCCCTAAATTAGTAAAAGAATGAAAATTGAAAAATAGAGAGCACACTAAGCCATGGATGGTTTAGTTAGCAACAAGATATAGAATGAAACTAACATAATTGATAGGATCGTGTCACCTAGAGCTGAATGGTATGTCTACCACAATAAATCTCAACGTTCTTTTTTTGGGCTCATATGATGTCTTTTTGGCACGGACTGGTTGGAAAAACACAAGACCAAGGTTGATTGTTATAATAAATCACTAGAATTACTAGATAATGAAGGCACGGAAAGAACATTACAAGGGAAAAATACACCCATTTTTGTGAGACGAATTTCAACAATTTAGGAAAAGAAGTGCAATCGCAAATGGTTTACTCTATTCATGATTTATGTGAACAAGGTAGTAGAAGGCGTCAAAACCAAATTTTTGAATCACACCATATTATTACAATATAGCAATGTATTTATAGATGAAATGCCAGGATTATTACCTAAAAGGGGCATTAATTTCTCTATCGAGTTAATTATTGGTTTAGTGTCAGTCTCCACGACACCTTATCACATGAGCAACCCCGAACTGTTGGAACTAAATTGCAGCTCAAGGAGTTGTTGGATAAAGGGTACATCAGGCTTAGTGTGTCACCCTAGGGAACACTAGTTTTGTTTGTGAATAAAAAGGATGGTACACTATGATAATCAACAATAAATAATAAATACCCCTACTGAGGACTGACAATTTGTTTGATTAGCTAAGGGGAGCCACAATGTTTTTGAAAATTGAATTAAGGTCAGGCTATCACCAAGTCATAATAAAGGATGAAGACAACCATAAGTCTTCACAAGTTTTGCACACTTCACGAAGATGTTCAAGTACAGGTCTAAGGTTGTCCACAAGACTTTAAGTCCTTCAACAAAGTTGCTCTTCAATGGTTGTCTCAATGAAGACTTCAACAAGAGTTCTAAGACGACCTCTTCCAGATGTCTTCAATAATGCATTAAGGTGTCAATAAGCAACCCCAATAATTTACGAGAATGTCTTCAAGTACCTTAGTGCTGCCTTCAATGGTGCTCTAGTAGTGTTCGAACAATCATCTCAAGTCAGCTCCAAAAATATGTCAATGCTTCTTGTCCTTCAAGACTAATATAAACACTTTCAACATAGATGATAAATGATTGTCCAAGATTTGATTTAGTTGTTGTTGTATCCTTGTATCAATGCAGTGACAACTTAGATGTGGTTGTCATATGATACCACAAACACACGTAAAGCAGACCTTGAAATTCTGGGTCAGGTTTGAGATCCTTTTGTCTAAATTGAGGTATGTGAATTCATTAATTATAATGCAAAATAGCAAAATATTGTTACCACTGGTCCAAATTACATGGATGTGATTATAGGTTCATAGGGACAAAGTTATAAGTGCCATAGTTCTGGAATTTTTTGTGTATAAGCTTGCAATAAAACCCAAAGAAAGAAGGTTGAGCACAATTAATTCCACAAATGACTATCCATAGGTTTGTGTAGTAGTCCGAGTTCCACAAACTTGGAAATCCAAGTCACCTACAATTCACACTTCTCACAAGTTTGCTTTCTGATTTTCTGCCACAGTTCGGTCTGCAATCCGAGGTCACAGGTGGTTGTCACACATAGGTGTATGCCATGAGCCTGAGGTCTTTCCATAGTCAATAGTCCAGCCTTTTTTTTCACTTTTTACAAGACAACAATCCCACAATTCATTATCCTCTAGTCTGAGGCTAAGGAAATATTAACACACAATTTCCTGTTGTCTGAGCTTGAGGAAGGATAATCCCAAAAGTATGCCTAATCACCGAAAACAGAAATAGCCCAAAATGCCCAAACTGTGATCTCGTATATTCCTCAACCTCTTTTCTGTCTCTTTGCCTTATCTCTGAATTGAGCACTGAATTCTAATGGTTAAAATGAGGAGTACAGATTTATATTTACACTTGTTTTGACTTTTGACGAAGAGACATGTCTCTTGGTAGTGAGGTTGACACATACAGGTAGGCTTAGGTCGGTTAACAGAGAAAATGCATTATTCTAACTTGTAAATTCATTTTCTATCAATTTATAAGGAGTTAGAGGGCGAGTGAAAACTCGTTGGAAAGAGAAAAATATCCTCTACAAGCTGATGTCAATTTCATTGTTCAATGAGGTCATTTTCCTATCAATAAAATTAAATTTGTGAGGCTGTCATTCTAATTTTGTTCATGGCAGCTCTTAATATTTTATGTCTAGGGATTCTTCTTCATTAACATTAGGCCTCTATCATCATGAGCCAAGGTATAAAGGATTAGGGCCTCTTCATCAAGAGAAAGGACACCATTTAGCTAGGGTTTCATTAGGGCAAGGGCTTATTCATTAAGATTAGGGCTTTATTCATGTATGTGAAGGTCTTCTTTATATGCTTAGGGTTCCATACGCATAGGCTTCCATTCATGTATATTAAGGGTATGATAAGCATCTTCAACAAGGATAGTACATCATATTGTCATTATTATGCATGCATGTGCCTAGGAGGGTTTCATGGTAAGGATTTATTCATCCATCATTAGATCATGCATCATCTTCATGCTTAGGGTTTTCTCCTAGGGTTTTCATGAGGTTAGGGCATGTATCATAAGAATATTTTCCATAAAAAACAATTACATATTAACATCAATGAAATATTTGACCAACAATTTCCCCCTTTGACATCAATGGAAGATGAGGTGCCAAAGTACTTCCCCTATCAAGCTGCTTCTCGACATGCTACTCCATTATTTTCTTCATCAATGATAGTTATCCATGATAGATATGTTTCTCCCCTTGTCATGGTGCTCCTTCTTATATGCTGCTCTTCTTTAGTGGAATTTCTTCTCCTAAGCCTTTGCATAGAAATGGATTAGTTAGATGATCAACCAACTCCCCTTGCCTTCCTAAACTCCTCTAGCTCTTCTTTTTGCTTAAGATAAGAAAGATTGTTGTCTTGTGATCAAGTGGAAGCCATCTTCAGAATATCATGATTTTGTTCAATGGAGTTACTCCCGAGATATGATCTATCAAGATTTTCCATGTGTGATTCATCAAAGGTTTCATAGGGTCCTTCATAGGTAGTTTCTGCAAGAATAGTCAAGAAACACAAGCTCCCACTCACAATATGTAAGGTCTCCTTTTTGCAGAATTTCACCATCAAAACATGGAAAATATACACCAAATATGTACTTATCAGATCAACAACATGGGTTGATGCCTTGAGTGTTCAATACATTTTTTGATCCAATTTTCTTCCTTCTCCATACTTGTGTAACTTTCCTTTCGTGATTGGTAGTCATGGCTTTATCTTGTTTAGGTACCCAATTCAAGTTACAATTACGAGCCATATGACTAATATTATGACATTTACAACATTCAGTTTTGTACATAAATGAGGAAGCATAATTCCTCCTGCAAAGTTGCTTTTGGGAAATTGATGGGGACCAATATATTTGTCCTTGTGGTGTGCCCTACAATCCTTTTCCATATGCCCAAAGTTTGCACAAGAATAACGATAACCAAAAAATAAACTTTGGTACCTGGAGGACGACAATTGCCTTGATGTACTTCTAATGTCATTTTGTCTTGGGATACTTTGATCAAATTTATTGCCTCTTGCATTCTTGACAACATCTGCATATATTCTTGGAGTAGGGTTTCTTCCAACATCATCTTGACTCTTCTCCTTGATTTTGCTGGAACTGGGGGCATCAATATTTCTTCCAAGCTTATCCACATCCTTGTTGCTTGAAACATTAGGGTTTGCAACATTTATATTTGATATGGGTTCACCTACATAATCAAGACCTGATTTAGCAAGAAGGAATATTTGATGAATTAAGATGTCATATAGGGTTTGAGAGCTCTTAAGACTCTTGCTCAGATGATCAACTTCTTTCTTTAGGAGATCAATTTCCTCTTTCATTTTCTTGCATTCTCCATCCTTCTTTGCTAGACTAGTCTCCATTTCTTCCTTCATCCTTGTTGCTTCACATGTTTCAATCTTGAGAGAGATGATATCTGATTTTAATTGGAGATATATTCATCATTTTCTTCTAGTTGGCATGTCACAACATTTCTTTCCTTTTATGCTTCATCAACTTGTCCTTCTAGAAGGACCAAAGCTTCCATCACCCTTTGTGCTTTTTTCTTTGCTTCTTATAGTTGAGACTTAAGGGAGGATACCTCTTCCTTGTATATACCAATTTTCGCTTCAATTTTGTTCAAGTCCTTGTGTCTTTGTTCAAGATGGCTTGACAAAGTGTCTTCCCTTTTATTTTCTTTATCCAATTGATTTGTCATGGATACGACTTCTTCATGATGCATTTTTTGTTTTGATGAAATTCCTCCTTAAACTTGGTGAGCTCCTCATCCTTTTCTTGTACTTGAAGCTTGAAAATATCAACTTCTTTCCTAGTCTTGCCTAAGTCATACTCACCATCTTGTGCTTGCTTCTTGACCTCCTCATTTTACTTTTTCAAACTGCTAATCTCTTCTAGGGAAGCTACAAGTTTTTCCTTGAGATATTCTTTGGGATCATCTTCAATTTCTTCATCTTCTAGGTCCTCCTTGGCCTTGATGTCTTCATTCTTGTTTTTAGCTTCCTTTATGGGTTCTATATTTCCATCATCTTCATGAATAGAAGTTAAGGTCAATTCTCCTTTTGAGTGAAGATATTGAAGTTTGTCCCACGTGCCTTTTGCTGATGAACATTTCTCCACTTTGGCCTTTATAGGATTCAATATCCCACTCAAGATTGATTTTATCGCTCTTGCATTATACTCCTTGGATTCTCCTTCCATCGTGCTTTCAATAATCACTGATTTCCAAACTTCAAAATCTTGAGCCATTAAGAAATTCTTCATTCTTTCCTTCCATATATCAAAGTTTCCATTGAACAATGGAGCTTTCCAAATTTAATTATCTTCTACTTTCACAGTTGAGGAAGAGACATATTTAGAAGGATTGGAGGCTTTCTTCCTTGGCTTTGCCATTTGTGTTCTAAGGATATACCTTCAAGCTATTAAGCTTTGAGTGAAGGTACTGACTCTGATACCAATTGTTGGAAATACTGAGAGGAGGATGAATACATATTTCTTTTAAATTTTTATTTTTATTAGTTAAGATCATTTATATTTAGAACAAAAAATAAACAATATAGAATAAAGGATTTTATTAATCAGATATAATGAGGACTTAAATCCTCTTCTTTACAATGAATCAAGTACAATAATAGTTTATGGCTCCAACACTAAATGAAGACACCAATCTTCAATATCCCAAGCTCCAAACTATACTTTGCCAAGCACCAACTTGGACTTCACAAGGCTCCAACCTCTAGGGATCCAGCCCTATATTTGGTACAAGCACCAACCTGGGCTTCTTGAGGACTCCTATCCTCTAGGGATCCAACCCACAACTTCAATTCCTCAAGATGAGATCACTAGTTCTTCATGGATCCCAATATCATCTGCAACAAGCCCTGACAATATCTTCACCTTCAGCACTGCCCTCAAACGATCTCCAAGGCACTAGTTCATTAATGACAACTTTGTCTTGACATGAATGTGTCTCCACAACTCTTCATGTTACCCAAACAATTTCTCCAAGTTTACTCCATGAGGGCTTCAATCATGCTCCAAAGGTCTCCAAGAATCTTCAATAAGCTGCTCCAAGAATTTTCAAGACAATGAAGGCCTCTCCAAGGTATGATCCAAATCTTCAAGAATGCTTCACAAGTCAATAAGCCTTCACAGGTCTTTAACAAGTCTTCACAAGTTCTGCACACTTCACAAATATGTTCAAGTACAGGTCTAAGGTTGTCCACAAGACTTTAAGTCCTTCAACATAGTTTCTCTTCAATGATTGTCTCAATGAGGAATTCAACAAGGATTCCAAGGTTGCCTCCAAGATTAGATCCTATAGATTTTCTAGATGTCTTCAATAATTCCTTAAGGTGTCAATAAGCTGCCCCAAGAATTTACAAAAAAAATCTTCAAGAACCTTAGTGCTGCCTTCAATGGTGCTCTAGTAGTGTTCGAACAATGATCTCAAGTCATCTCCAAAAATATGTCAATGCTTCCTATCCTTCAAGACTACTGTAAACACCTTCAACATAGATGATAAATGAATATCAAAGATTTGCTTTTACTATTTTTTTATCGTTGATGAGTGCAATGACAACTTAGACGTGGCTGTCATATGATCCCAGAAACACACGTAAAGCAGACCTTAAAATTATGGCACATGTTTGAGGATCCTTTTTGCCTAAATTGAGGTATGTTCACTAACTATAATGCAAGAGGTCAAACTATTATTACCAATTGTCCAAATTACAAGGCTATGATTGTAGGTTCATAGGGCCGAAGTTATAAGTGCCACAATTCTAGAATTTTTAGTGTGTATAATCTTGCAATAAAACCCAAAGAAAGAAGGTTGAGCACAATTGATTCCACAAATGACTGTCCACAAGTTTGTGTTGTAGTCTAACCTCCACAGACTTGGAAATCCAAGTCACCTACAATCCATACTTGTCATAGGTTTGTTGTCTGAGTTTCTCCCACAGGTGGGTCTGCAATCCGAGGTCATAGGTGGTTGTCACACACAGGTGTATGTCATGAGCCTGAGGTCTTTCCATAGTCAACAGTCCCAGCCTTTTTCCTCTAGTCTAAGGCTAAGGAAATATTAACACAAAATTTCTTATTATCTGAGCTTGAGGAAGGATAATCACATAAGTATGCCCAATCACCAAAAACAGAAATAGCCCAAAATGCCCAAACTGTGATCTCTTATATTCCTTGGCCTCTTTTCTGTCTCTATGCCTTTAACTCTGAATTGGTCACTGAATTCTGATAGTTAAAATGAGTACAAACTTATATTTATACTAGTTTTCACTTTTGACGAAGAGACGTCTCTTGGTAGTGAGGCTAACACATACAGGTAGGCTTAGGTTGGATAACAGAGGAAATACATTGTTACGACTTGTAAATTCGTTTTCTCTCATTCTATAAGGAGTTAGAGGGTGAGTGATAGCTCGTTGGAAAGAGAAAAATATCCTCTACACGTTGATGTCGATTTCATCATTCAGTGAGGTCATTTTCCTATCAATAAAATTAAATTTGTGAGGCTATCATTCTAATTTTATTCACGGCAGCTCTTAATATTTTATGTCTAGGGCTTCTTCTTCATAGACATCAGGCCTCCATCATCATGAGTCATGGTATAAAGGATTAGGGCTTCTTCATCAAGAGAAAGGACATAATTTAGCTAGGGTTTCATTAGGGCAAGGGATTCTTCATTAGGATGAGGGATTTATTCATATATGTGAAGGTATTCTTTATAGGCTTAGGGTTCATACACATAGGCTTCCATTCATGTATATTAAGGGCATCATAAGCATCTTCAACAAGGCTAGAACATCATATTGTCATTATTATGCATGCATGTGCCTATGAGGGTTTCATGGTAAGGACTTCTTCATCCATCATTAGATCATGCATCATCTTCATGCTTAGGGTTTTCTCCTAGGGTTTGCATGAATGTATCACAATAATATTTTCCATCAGAAACAATCCCATATTGACATCAATGACAACTTTGACCAACAATGGGAAAAAAGTGGCTAATGAAATTAGCAGGAGTTTGGAAGTAGACCACTTAGCTACTATAAGCTCTTGTGAATCTAGAATAAGAGAAAATATTAAGCATTGGTACAACATGAAAATTTCCAGTACGTGCAAGGTTGCTTAAAAAGGGAACCAAAGGTGCCTTTAAGTAAAGACTACATACTCACTAAGGATGAGATTTTAAAATTCAAATATTGATGGTATATACCCTGCATAGATAACTTGAAAAGACTCATTTTGGATGAGTTTCATAAAAGGCCATACTCAAGTCATCCTAGGTATTAGAAAATGATTACAATGATGAAAAATATGTATTATTGGCTATGTATGAAAAAGGAAGTCATTGAATATATTGCTAGGTGTATGGAATGTAAGGTGGAATGTAGACATCCAGTTGGGCTCTTGCAACCGATTCCAATCCAATAGTGCAAGTGGGAAGTCATATCCATGGTCTTCATCACAAGATTACCATAGACATGTAGACAACACAATGCCATCATGGTATTGGTGGAAAAGATGAGCAAGGCAACTCACTTCATACTTGTTAAGTCTACCCACAAAGCCATCGATATTACACAAATATTTATGAAGGAAATATTCAGGCTTCATGGGACACGTAAGAAAATAATCTTAGATTGGGATGCTAAGTCCAACTCCAACTTTTGGAAAGAACTGTTTGTAGGATTTGGGACTCAATTAGCATTTAGTAGAACATACCATCCGCGGACATAAGGGTAAACCGAGAGAGTGAACAGGGTGCTCGAGGACATACTAAGAATGTACGTAATGCATCAACTGAAGAAGTAGTAGGAATACCTTCCCTTGGTTGAATTTCCATATAATAATGACTACCATGAATTGCTAAAGGTGAGCCCCTTCAAGGCCTCAAATTCTAGGAGTTGTAATACACATATTAGTTGGGATGATCCAATAAACAAGATAACTCTTGGGCCATATATGTTAAAATAAATGGAATGAGAAGTCATTAGCATTAGAAAAAAGCCAAAGGCATCACAATATAAGCACAAAGAACATACATGGAGTTATAAATAGGGGATCGTGTATATCTCCGAGTTAAATTAAGTAGGAGCATGCTAAAAGTGGGAGCCTGTGCCAAGCTGGCACCCAAATTTTGTGGACCCTTTCATGTTTTGGAGCGAGTTAGACTAGTGGCTTATAGATTAGTCCTACCACCAACATAAAAACACGTGATGTATTCCACGTATACTTATTGAAAAAGTATGTGCATGATTCTAATCATGTGATCAATTGGTCTCTGATGCAAGTGGAGCCCGAGGGATAATTCCAACCTGATCCCTTATGCATCTAGGACTAGAGGCAGAATGTGCTTTATAATCGAGTGATAGAGAAAGTCAAGGTGCAATGGAAAAACTTTGGACCCGATGAGGCCACCTGGGAGAATGCAAATCAAATAAAAGCATTGTACCCTTTTTTGTTTAGTGCATAAAGAATGTAAACGAGTTGTTATTATAAATCATAAATTTTGTTTAATTGTCTTTTCAATTTGTAAAAACACCAAGGACAATGTCCCTTTTAAGGGGGTGGGGTTTGTAACACCCATATGTCTATGTGACTTTTCTAAACATTTTCAACATGACTGAGCGACTCAACACAATAGTTGATTAATAACAAAATTATATTTCCTCTCGATCTTAATGACAAAGGAATGCATACTTAAATAATATGAATTGTACTTTTAACCCTTGAAAAAATAACTAACTTAATTTAATCATAACCATAAAAACATAATTAGTCATAAATATATGTAAACCACCAATCAATGATATTAAATAATTATATCTATAAAAAAATCACAGCTTACAATAATTTAACATTAATATTGATTAACTAAATATATTATAGCTATATAATAAATAATTATTATAAATATAAGTTATCACTATTAGTATTATAATTATATAATAGTGTATATAAATATAACCAAAGTATTAGATGTGTCTTTTAAGGGAGTGATGGTGACTCTCCAAAACTTCATCACTGAACCTTGTTGTTATATACTATTGGTATTATAAAATCATCAAGTCATTTATCCTCCACATGTTTCCAGACTTGGAAATTGTCAAATGTTATCATAATCCTCCTCATGCTTCTCATTACTATATATTTGACACACCCACAATTGAATCCTTATTACCTTATTATGTTTTTCTAACTAAGCTTTAGTGATAAAAAGTAACTTCGTGTTCAATGACATGTTGCCAATGTAGCAATTCAATGGCCATATGTAAGTCTTATTCTCTCTCCTCTTGCTGCTTGGTTCAATTTCAAATGAATTCAAACTCTTTGATAACAACCTCATTGTTTCCATTTCATCATAACCCTTTCTCTATAATGACGATTTCTCCTGAGATAAAGAGAGATAATGAAACATAAGGGTCTTCAACAACATCATGATCCCTTTGAATAATTCATGATCAATGTGCTCTGTAGAAAATAATTTAACACATATTCAATGGATATTATCTTGATCATGTACTATTGTGGAAAACATACACAATACATGAGCTCCTTTACGTTGATCATCAATATAGCAGCATCAATAACAATAAAACATCAAGAGCATTCACACATTAACACAGTATGTATCCCGGGGAAAGCATCTCGCTAAAAACCCCAACTATCTGTATATTAATGATTGAGTCATGTAACATTACACAGCATAATACTTCTCACAAGTATCTCCACCTCTGTTACACACAATACAGCTCAGATCTGATCTCCAAATCTCTTCCACTGCTTGCCTGCCTCCACTGCTCAATACCTGCTCAAGAACTGATGAGAATGGCTCACCAAACTCGTTTTTCACCTGCAAAATAGTCACTCACGCTTTGTGGACGTGAGCATAAGCTAAAATGTGGGCAAATACGTGGGCAAACTCATTGGCATACTCAATCCCTTGATTGTGCAAGATCTGGTGCACAACTATAGTCACAACTGATAGCACTCTGATTCTCTACCACCTGTCCCTGTTGAACTGAACATGCACTGACATGCAACTGAGTTAACTGATGTATTCATTAGTTGTATTATGAGTTAATAACTTGTGAATTATTTCATAACTAATTCACCCAACTCATCTCTAGTCTATTTCCAGTTAGACTAATTACAACTAGTTTAACCAAGTTAAACTGAACACAACTCCATCAACTCCACAATTAACTCCACCAAACTCAACTGATTGAGTTCTAACTGAAGTCATGCATGCAACAACTCAACTGACTCATAAGAAAAGCGTATTTCCTTCTGACAGCTGCATGTGCCACCTCTGTAGCTCAAATTGAAGTGCTCCAAGAGAATAAGATTAAGTTTATAGTCCAAATATTATTGTGAGATAATAATATTTGACTTTTCTATTTTTGACAGCCAGTCTAAAAATAGACTTGATCACTCACACTTTGATCACTCACACTTTCATCAAAAATAGAAGTCCATCTATTTTTCCCAACTTGATCAATCGTCCATAAACAACAACCTGCAATCCATAGACATGATCCATATGTCTAAAAATAGACATAGTCTAAAAATAGACTTGCGCCAAAAATAGCCTGCGGGCCCACTTAGTGAAGGCAACTCTTTTCACTAAGCTCCATCATCTTGTTGTAATCTCAACACTCCCTCTCGACAAGATATCGATTATCAGCAACCACTATCCTACCTCGGTGGTACTCGAATTTGCTCCTGGTGAGAGCCTTCGTCAGAATATCAGCATCCTGATCCTCCGTTGGAATGTACGAAAGTAACATGATCCTCCGCTGCACACAATCT